>JAQGAH010000389.1:0-42083 GCA_034696885.1 Lepidocyrtus paradoxus | reverse complement strand
GGAGCCTAAATATGGGAGAATTTGTCTCATCTGAGGAGTTATGATGTTATCATATAGAAAAACGCTGAAACGACCTTCCTGACTAAAATGGCTCTATTGTCCTGGATCAACGAAATCAATAAACATTTGACTTCCTGTACACGTTGTATTGCGCAAAAACTTGTTTGTGTAACGTTGTTTTCAGCTATCGAAATAGCTTATTCATATTTGAATGGCTTTGCGAAATGCAGAAGTCAAGGAAGGGAGTGGACATAAACGCAGTTATAATTGCTTAGATAAAGTAACCGCATAGTTTGTTTAATTGCATCTAACACAGGAAATTCAATGCTATTACAAATATCTTATTTATTTCATTGATAAAAGCATCGAGTTGTACAAGAGTCTCAAGCAATTTTTGTCATTGAATTCAGCAATGATTTTACAGCTGCTGAAGTACATGTACAACGTACTCAAGTCAATTGAAATTTTTTTACCCTCAAATCTGTTATGGCACTGACACTTCTGGGCCACCAATAATGAAGTGGTTGCAGCACTACTACAATAGAATGTGGAAACTACATTGGATAAGTCGCACAATCAGTGACACGCACTGCATTGTCCTACTTTCCCGAACAAGCAAAGAAAATTGGAAGGAATTCCTTCACATAAGGTGTGCATATCTCACAAGGGAAGGGACCCAATGGATGTCGCTAAAAAGTCATGAAATATTTTTTTTCTAAGTACAGTTTTTGACGCTGATTACGATAGGTATACTCATTTTCCCGAATGGTGACCTTTGGCCTCTTAATTTAAGTATCAAATTATGCTCAAGCAAAGCACAGGCAAGATAAACGCACGCAAGCTGTCTATACATATCCACACTAACGGTAACTAGCTACGGTTAAACAAGGGCAGGATACATGTTTTCAGTTAGCTTTGCCGTTCTCGTTCTTTCCAGCCGTGCAAAGAGTAAGTTGGAAAGTTTCAAATCGTTCCACCGTTGTTGAATACTACTATACTATCCCATCCAAACCGCACTGCAAGCTTGGTTTCAAAGTCTGACGGTTATGTTATTATCCTAAACATGCATAGACCCTTCCGGTGTTTGGAATGAATGCGAAACTGATTACTGAACTAATTCGAAAAAAATCAAGAAACAACTAACAGTCAACTTAACTACACGCATAATTTTTACTTCTGGCATTATTATTAACTTGCGACCGTTAGGTGAAACGCAAGTTACTAAGATCGTCTGGGCAGTCTGTCCGTCTGGAGGCACGATAGCGTCTACAGTTTTGAGATTTTTTGCATTTTTTCTCTGTCAGCCTAAGTTTTCGACAAATTTAGGAATCAAGTTCGTTAACCAGTACAATCGGTTAACACCAACATCAGAAAAAAGCCAAAAAGTGCAATAATTTTTGTATTTTTTTGAATGAAATATGGACTTCTAATATTTAAAAAAGCAAAACAAAAATTTTTGCCCCAACATTGTGCCAAATCAACTTTGGTCGTGTAGGGCACAATAGTGAGGATTAGTTGGCACCCAAATTTCAATACGACAACCGCTAGATATTTTTGTAATAAGTTTTTATATCAAAAATTCAAAATATTTACAAATGGTAATTTTTGTATCGCACAAATTACTACCACATAGAATGGAATCTGATGCAAAATTGAACAACCAGACCAACACAATGACTTCAGCAGCACAATCACATTGTTAATTACGGCAGTGGTCGACGCATATTGTAGTATGCTACTTTTATGTTTTTATAACATAATTTTCCAGTAGGTTCAATAAAACAGGTATATTATAATGGTTGTCAAGGTTACCTACGTTGTGCTTTTTGGGCCAAGCATGTTTTGTTTCCCTATACTGTATCCGGTCGCAAGTTTGTATAGCTGTGGATGGCTAGTTTATGAAATTCAGATATCAGTTAAGGTTTACAAAATTAAGTAACAATTTTGCAAAAAGTAAGTAAGTATATATTTTTAAAGAACTAAAAAATTAACCAGCATCTGAAAATATGAACGAGCGGGGACATAAAATTCATACAGAATAATATATCTGTATTAACTGACTTTTTTGTTTATTTGCTTGGAGTTTGGAAAAAAAATTCATTGAACAACCCTTCCACTCAAGACTACTCCTCTGTATTAACAATTTAGTCTGTCAGGCCAGTTTAAGTCTGAGGTTAACAAATATTTTAAGGTTAAGGTTTTAGGGAAATATGCCTAAAGGATTATGAATGCTGAGGCTTAGTAATGATAATGCAATGGAGGAAAATTCTGATGTGGCACTGAGCCGGTAGCTGCTTGAATCATATCGACAACGATGAGCTTTATGAATATTATAATGTCTTCAATTTCAGTCAAAATAATTTGCCGGTTTAAGTTTTTCCGTTCATAACACAATATCTATGAAATTACTGCTTAATGTTTATTTTTCAGTTAAGCTTTACAAAGTTATGGCACGATTTTACAAAGATATAAGGTTGGAGAAAAAACTTAAATAAATATGTAGGTATTATATTTGAAAGAAGAATATACGCAAACAGAACTAAATTTTTTTTAGAGAATCAGTAGAATTACTATTAAACACGAATGAAAATTGTAATCGACAAGGAAGGAAGTGCAATTCAAAAGTTCACAATAAGTTGTTTAAAGTAGAAAAATAACTAAGAACACGTTTTCCTTCCGACCCAGTTGGATTCGGGTTTCAATCTGTCTTCACTTTTGGACGTCCAATATTATCTTTCCGGCTCCTCCATAAATCCGCGACAGCATCTAAAATAAATATGAAACAATGCACATTTTTTGTCAAATTGTAGCTACGATCAACAAAGGGCCTACTATTTCATGGTTATTTTTTTGCAATTTATATAGCCAACATTTATTTATCGCTGTAATTAAACCAACCTTGAGTCACCGTCAGGCAAGGAAACTCGGAACGAGGGTGTCCCGTTATAAACCCCCAACGTTCAAGGATCCGGAGTCTAGGCAGTTGTAGGAGCACATGTAATACACCGTCGACAGTGAGTCTACTGGTGTCGTAGCGGAATGTTTCTAAACCTGCCATAATGAAAATTAATAAAGCAATTAGAAAGCAATTATCACACTTTCTGGAAAAGTTCCGAAGATCGGCTACTGCTTATTATAATGACCTCGCGAACATGTGACTGGAGTGAAGTTTTAAAGGGAAAATATCCAAAAATTAACATAAAAAGGTTTTTTCATACTGCTTAGTTTGGAGATATTTGGGCACAAGTCGGCATTCCTTGCTCCCTTTCGTTCTTCGATCCCAATGACCCCCTCATTAGTCAGGTTTTGCCCGAACACTTCGAGTTGCTTCAGATTTCTCCAGTTTTCGCAGACCATGCCAAACTGCTTATCATTCAAAACCATTTTCAAGTTCCTCATGTTTGGCATCCAGTTGAAGAGTTTCTGGAGATCGTCGTCACTCACAATAAAATCCAATAAGAAAGTCTCCAAACGGCTCATCTTGACATTTATGCTGGTATTTGAGACAGTTGTAGTTGGGGTTTTATTGTCGTAGTTCCTCTTACTGTCATAAATACACAAGGATTCTAGATTAGGTGTGTACTTGAGAAATTCAAGGTTCTCGCAGAAATCATTTTGCATCCAAAAATTTTGGAGGTTGTCCAGCTGAATCCCAAATGGGAAACTTTTGTTTAACTGTGTCAGAATTGGGACTTGATCTGGATATTCGCCTCTTTCTGGGTTAACAAGGTTTATCCACCTCACCGATTCGCGTAAACCGTTGAGAGTATCTATCAAAATACTCTCATCAATATTTGGATTCATGGCGATGCTGAATTTTCTCAAAGGAAGATGGAGCTCTCGAATAGCGACGAAGGTTCTTGCGCTGGCCAAACTCAAAGTTGGGTAATAATCAAAGTATTTAAAGGGAAGCTTTCGTTTATCCTGCTTTCGAATAATTCTTATAGCGTCCATCAACCCATCTTCATGAGGATATGGCCTTATGCACCACAAATAGTCAAGGAAAAAAGAGGTCAGTGAAGGGAAGTGGGAAAATAGCTCGATCCAGGAAACCGGCAGCTGACAGAAGTAGCACAGTTCCAAACTGAGAAACTTGAGATTCTTATGTTCTCCATAGGCAGGCTCCCTATATTCCAGGTAATTTTGATCTGCTCTGGAACGGTCGAACATACATGGGGACTTTATGGTTAGGTTTATCAGATTGGGGCACCATTTGTAGATGATCTGTCGAAATTCTTCGACGTTCGTGAAGTAGCAGTGGTAAAGTTCTAAAGTGTTCACTCCGCTTCCGATGGCTTTCCAGAATATATCATTCACAGGATAGCAGATATCGCGGCAATCGGGAATCGGCTTAATTCTGACGTTGCGGTACGGCTTCAAGCTGCACTGGTTAACTGGCTCGTTGAAAAATTCCAAAAACTTATGAAATGGAGTCTTATTTCTCCCCAGAAAAATTCTCCTTCGTTTAGCTGTAACTTGGAGAGGGACTTCGGTTCGCCAAGAACCCAGAGACTCATCATACCACAGCTTACAGACGCGTCTACATGAAGCCAAAACAGACGCAGGACAAAGTTTGAATAAATGGCGGAGGATCTGAAAAACATAAAATTTAGCGGAGGTGAATGACAAGTATTTAGATAGATAGATAATTTAAGAGTATTAATGAATGGTTAATCAGAGTTTAATTTAATTAGTACTTAGTAATCTTGATAATTGCAAAATTATGTAGTCTTAGGAAATTAATTAGATTTTTAAATCAGAGGTTGGCCTTTGACATTGATTACTAATTAGACACATGTATAATCTTCCCGATTTAAACCAATTAAAAGCAACAAAAAGTGTATTGATTTACAGATTAGACAGTTTTACAAAACAAATGATATTATTGTACTGACCACTGGAATTTTTAGAGGGTGTCTTGGCTCGTCCCTGGAAGCAACCTCAACCTCCTCGTCAGTGTCAGCTTCGTCTAGAGAGACATCCGTCATCACTTTGGGCGAGTCATTAGCCTCAACCGCATCTTCCACCTTTAAGGCATTGTTCTTATTCAGTGTTGCGGAAAGTCGCTCCATTTTCTTCTGCACTCACTAATTGCAATTGAGGAAACAGATCAAATGGTAAGTTATACAGTTATTTTCAAATCTAACTGGTCAGTGAATTGGAAGTATTTCACTATTCTCAATTATTAGATAGAACATGAAAACAAAAATAACTACGTATTTTTGATGATGGGCGCTGAGTGGGAACTGAGAACGGGACTTCACAATCAAGAAGCAGCGACCGATGGCCCACAAATATCCGAGATAGCTGACAGACTTTTGCAATTAGTTTAAATTCTATTACTAGCACTAATTTATTTCAATCATTGAATTTCTTTAGAACAGAATAGAAGAGTAAGGGATGCTCTCATACTGAATATTGAAGTTGTACTGAAATGGGTTCGCTCGCTCACGATTGATTTCAACCTAACGGGCACAAAATATGGAAGAAGGATCTTTATGGTGTCCCATACACAAGTCAGCATCAACCCCTTCCTTCGTCTTATAAAACTTTCATGAAAAATAAAAAAAGCTATGCAGGTCCACACAATCGCCTGAAATAAACGGACCGTTATAGATAATCCCTCTCCATGGTGCCCATGACATCAGAGCAGAGCAGGATAAAACAAACTTCTTAAATTTCTCAAGGAATGGAGGCTACGTCTGCTCAACATACTTTTATGTGACTTCAAGCGACCCTATAATTGGATTCAAATCGAGGAGGGTTAACTTTTTACCCATTTTACAAAAAAACCAACCCAAAACTACAAACTCCATCGTCTCAAATTCTAAAACTGGGACCATTTGGTAAGATTGTAATACTTTTATGCATACCCAATATACATAAATATCCATATCCATTTATTACTTCAAAGAAAAATAAGCTCCTTATCCTTATTACCAAAAAAGTGCCCGTTGGTCAATTTACATTTAACCCTTCTCTTTATACAGGCAAGGTGACTACCCGAACGTTACGAATGGACATTTGACATTTTTACACTTTGTGTGGAAGCCTAAAATTCCAAATGCAGCCTGTCATAAATCATAAAATGAAACTTTATTTCAGAGCAGAGCAATCCAAACTGACCCATCGTAAGGTAACCCGTCGTGAGTCGTTTGATTAGGCGCGAATGAAAACGTACAGACTTTACTATTTCTCAGGAATCGTAAAAAAATTAGGAAGCTCAGCAATCATAAGCCCCTACCAAACTACCAATCCTCTACAAAGCCATTCGTACCATGAAAGTAGGTTATATAGAAAAAGTTCTATACAATTCCTTATCTTAAATTTCCACAAGGAATTTTCTCACAGTGCCCCAATCCTAATTATTCTGTACATAAGAGAACGACTTCCATTTTCAGATTTGACCGAATCCATCTTTAATAACGTTAGTAAAGCAAATGTTACTGTATCAATTTTTAGAATCTGTCCAAAGTATTTTCAAATTTGACTGACGTGGAAGACTTTAAAAATATTCAATTAGTCTGTAAATGATGGAAAAAGATCGTCTCTCCATTTTAAACTTCATAATTCTTCATATATTTTTTATTTCGTTGCATGAGTATACTTATGAGAATATTTAGGTACCAAAAAGTACAAATAACAGTTTAAAATATGAACGAGCAGGGATATAGAAATCATACAGCATATCGGTATTAACTGACCTTTGTTTGTTGTTTGCTTGGAGTTCAGGATAAATTTTAATTGGACAACCCTTTGACTTTAGACCCTTCTACTTTGTGAACAATGCATGCTGAGTCTGAAGTTAAGAAAGTATAAAGTTTTTTTTAGGGAAATGCCAAAAAAGGATTATGAATGCTGAGGTTGAGTAAGGGTATGGGGAAGGATTCATACAACCTGAACCTGAGCCTAAATCATATCCACAACAATGAGTTTTTATGAAAATTATGTTCTTCAATTTCAATAAAAATATCTTACCGGTTTACGTTTTCCCGTTCATAGCACATTATTTATGACATTAACATTTATTGTTTATCAGTTAAGGTTTACAAAATTAAGTAGCAATTATTCAAAAAGTCCATTATGAAATACGTAAGGTTGGAGAAAAGTAACTTACATTTGCAGGATTTATATCATTTAATATGATAGAGGAGCATGCACAAACATAATTATTCAACATTCATGTTTTATGTATAATTAGTGAACACAAATGAAAATTGTGATTGGCAAGGAAACAAACACAATTCAAAAGTCAATAATGAAACGTAGAAAGATAATTTAAAAAATGTTTCCCTTCATCCGCAGCTCTAGTCGCGTTCTGTCCAATCTTCATCGTCCTCCTCTTCGTCGTCCTCCTCCTCCATAGGCAGTCCTTTCTCCCTCCTCCACGAAGCCGTCACATTATCTAAAATATGAAGCACAGCGTTCAATAAACGGAATACTAATTCATCTTCATTTTTGTACAATATTTGATATATCCATTAAATAATTGTCATAATAGCAACCTTGATTCAGCCTCCGGCAAAGATTAATGGAACCAGAACATCTCGTCAGAACACCCCAACGTTCTAAGATCCGGAGGTTAGGCAGTTGTAGGAGCACATGTAGTACACCGTTGACAGTGAGTTTACCGGTGTCATACTGAAATCTTTCCAAACCTATTACAATGAAAATTTGATAAGGAAATGAGAAAGACAGTTAGTAAAGTTTCTAAATAAATAAATTGACTTAGAAAGTGGAGAAATAATAGTTAATAGGACGATGCAGATATCTCTCATTAGAGTGGAGTAAAGTTTTAAAGTAAAAATGCCAAAAAAACATAAATATTTGTCATACTGCTTAGTTTGGAGATATTTGGACACAAGTCCGCTTTCTTTGTTCCCTCTCCTTCTTCGATCCCAGCAACCCCCCTATTAGTCAGCTCTTGCCCGAACACTTCGAGTTGCTTCAGGTTTCTCCAGTTTTCGCAGACCATGCCAAACTGCTTATCATTCAAAACCATTTTCAGGTTTCTCATGTTCGGCATCCAGTTGAATAGTTTCTGGAGATCGTTGTCAGTCACAATAAAATCCAAGTAGAAGGACTCCAATCTGCTCATCTTGACATTCATGCTGGTATTTGAGACAATTGTAGTTCTTGATTTATTGTAGTACTTTCTCTTACTGTCATAAATACACAGGAATGCAAGATTAGGCGTGTACTTAATAAATACAAGGCTCTCGCAGAAATCATTTTGCATCCGCAAATTCCGGAGATTGTCCAGCTGAATCCCAAATGGGAAATTTCTAATCAACTGTGTCGGAATGGGGGCTTGATCCAGATGTTCGTCTTCTTTTGGGTTAACAAGGTTTATCCACTTGATGGAGTTACTTAAATAACTGAGACTCTCCGTCAAAAGACTCCCACCAATTTTTGGATTGACGACGATGTCAATTTTATTCAGAGGAAGATGGAGCTCTCGGATAACCGCAAAGTTCCTTGCGGAAGCCAGGCCACAAGATATTTTGAAAGTTGGAAAGTAATCAAAGGATTTAAAGGGTAACTTGTTTTTATCGTGCTTTCGAATAATTCTGATGGCGTCCATCAATTTTCCACAAAGGGGATATGGGTTGTTGCTCGCATAGTAAAATTTAAAAGCGGTTAGTGAAGGGAAGTGAGAAAATAACTCAGTCCAGGAAACCGGAAGTTGGCCGCCAGTAGACGTTTCCAATTCCAAATGTAGAAACTTGAGGTTTTTATGCTCACCATAGACAGGCTCCTTGTATTCCAGCCAATTTATTCGATCTTTCCGAGACCGCTTCAACATCAGTGGGGACTTTATAATTAGGTTTATTAGATTTGGACAGGATTTGTAGATGATCTGCCGAAATTCGCTGACGCCCCCGAATTTGTAGAAGTCAATTTCTAGAGTGCTTAGGTTGCTTCCGACGGCTTCCCAGAATATATCATCCACAGGGTGGAACCTGTAAGAATCCACAAAAAGCCCAAGTATGACGTTTCGATACGGCTTCAAGCTGCACTGACGCCCGGGCTCGTTGACAAATTCCAAGAAATTATGAAAAGGAGTCGCATTCCTCCCCAGACGAATATCAGTTCCGTTGGCAGTAACTTGGAGGGGGACTGCGGCTCGCCAAGTAACCAGAGACTCATCATACCACAGTTTACAGACCCGTCTACATGAAGCCAAAATAGGCGCAGGACAAAGGTTGAATAAATTGCGGAGGATCTGAAATAAATAAAACATAGTGAAGGACAATTAGTTAGATAGATAATTTTAAGAAAATATTAGGGATGTGCCGAACCTTAAAAAAAGTTCGTCCGCCGAACCCCGAACATTTAATTTTTAAAATGTAAACTCCGATTAAATAATCATTATTTTCAAAATAATGATTATTTAATCGGAGTTTAATTCAATATTTGATTAGCTTAGTACTCAGTAATCTTGATAATTGCAAATAATTATGTAGTATTAGGAAATTAATTAGATTTTTGACAATTTTAAGACAATTAGTTTAGAAAATTTTACAAAATATAAATACATTGTTTTCTCACAACTGGATTTTGCAAAGGATTTTTTGGCTCGTCCCCGGCAGCAAGCTCAACCTCCTCGTCAGTATCCGTTTCATTTAGAGAGACGTCCGTCTTCACTTTGGCCAATTCATTATCCTTAACTACACTTTCACCTTCCACCTCTAATGTTTGGTTCTCGAGGCTTGCGTAACAGTGCAACATTTTCTTCTCCTGACACTAGTCACTATAATTTTAATTCACAAGTCAAATGGTGAGTTATTCAGTTATCTTTAAATTTACTTGGTCATGGAATTCGAATAATAACTATTATTAAATGAAAATAAAAAAACTACGTCATGCCTAATAGTCTGATAATGGATGCCGGGTGGAATCGGGATTTCAGAAATCCAGAAGCAACGGTCGATTGGAATAAAACAAAATCTTGCAAGATAATAGTGTTAAAACTCTTGCAATTAATTAAAATTATTATTTGGTGGCCTCAAAACTGAAGTACAACTACTACACGTACTACAGCTTGAAATATTATAACTAGATGGGTTTTAACAAAAATTTATTATCGGTTAAAAGTACTCTAAACTAAAACTTCCTGAGTCACTTCGTCATTGCATGTCATTTTGCTACCATTGTATATAGAAATAAGTATGTACGCTATTATTGTACATGCCTATCTATCTTTAGTTTGCTTTACCTACACCGCTTTTATTTTCAGACCCTTATCTTAATTACTAAACTAAGAATGGCGCCCAAAAATAAAGAGCAGACAATTTTAGCCCGATGCATTTATAAATGAAAATAAATTCCCGGTAAAATTGAAGGAACGCAGCTCCGCTGCTTTTCCTTCAAGCGTACAATGATGTTAAGTTTTGAGATATCAGCCGATAAATCAGACAGCTTAACTATTTTGTATATTTTTAATGTAGATTGTAGTCCCCACGCCCGATTATCTAAACATACTTAGTATCATCCAATTCAGAGATGGTCAGATATCAGCTGTTTATGCTAATTAGGTATGTCTGATATGTGGGTTGTATTCCCCGTCCGCGATTATCTCTATATATATTGAGTTTCATCCAAATCGGTGATAGTCACATATCAGCTGATTTGCATATTAGCACATTAAATTTGTCTAATATGTGGGTTGTATTCCCCGTCCTAGATTCCATGTATATATTGAGTTTCAGCCAAATCGGTGATGGTCAGAAATCAGCTGATTAATCAGCTGTTTATACAAATTAACTATTTTTAATATGTGGATTGTATTCCCCACCCTCGATTATCTTGATTTGCATATCAGCTGTTTCTGATATGTGGGTCGTGTTCCCTGTCCTCAATTACATCTATATACTTAGTATCATCCAATTCGATGATGGTTAGATATCAGCTGATTTGCATATCAGCTGTTTATACAAATTAACTATTTCTAATATGTGGGTTGTATTCCCCGTCCTCGATTATGTACATGTACTGAGTTTCAGCCAAATCGGTGATGGTCAGAAATCAGCTCTAACTCAGCTGTTTATGCAAATTTTGAAATTCCAATATATACATTTTGATCCCGCACCCAATTACATAAGTGTACTAAGTTTCCGGAGAAACTTTTTTCGGGCGGACGCACGGACGGACGGACATTCTCCCAATGAGGAGAGAGGAGAGAATGTTGCATTGTGATTTGGTTTTCTCAGAAGGCAAATTACACCAACTTGACATAGTCATTTATTTAGTACTTTTTGTTACTTTCACGTGGAATAAAAATAAAGGGAATTTTAGTCAGATTTAGAATCACTGCAAATGGAGAATCTCATTCATCATGGACTTGTAATAAGCATAAAAGACAAACTATCTTCAGTAAAAAATTGTGGGGGTTGATGCTATTTCTTCATGGAGTATGCATACAAAGTACAAGTACCCGAAGTAATTATAGTATAATGAGATTCAACGATGAAAGAACTTGCAATTCTTGTCGGATTCCATTTTCATTGTATGCACTATGTACATGTGCAATGAAATGGTAAAAAACATAAAAGCATCACACCGCTCCTCAGCTTCATTAGTTCATTACATTAGCTTCATCTTATTTGGCATTTATTTTCCAGACATGTGGAAGCGGATCGAGGCAGTCACGAGTTGCGACTTGCGACAACGGTTTCTCTTCTTGTCTCTCCTCCTTTCTTTGTTGCTTGTTTGTTGCTGCTGCTGCTACTATGACTTCGTCGTCTCATTTGCATTTCTTTAATCATGAACGAATTAATAGGTCGAACTAATTATATGTATTTTGGTTGGCTGATTAAATGGCAAGTATCAAGCTTTTGGAACCTCTACTTCAAGTGTAAACGAGGGAGGTGAAGTCGTGAAACTGTCATGTACCAATCACTAGTCCAGGTCCAGACAAAGAGCGATCAAAGTTTATGACTCAATTATTTTACCCTTCTTGACAAACATTAAGTCATAGTTAAAACAATCACTTTTATTAATTCGGATTATTAGGGGCATAAATCAACGATTTGACAAATTTAGAAAGTGAAGAGGGTTTGAAGTTTTTTTTCTTTTGAAAGCGCCGTTCATTATTTAATCTTATCTTGGGTAAGCATTCTTTGGTTTTTACGTAATAAAATTAGAATTTTAATCCAAAGGGACATTAGTTATACAGTGTTGTCTAGTTTACAAAATGTGATGTTTAATGAACCGATTCTAATATTTTTTTAAACTTTATTCAGGCAACAAGAGCATGTCCGACATATTCATTGGATCCTACGAGCAGCTTAGGGCTGAGAATATGGATGCATTTTATCAAGAAATCGGTAAAGTATTTAAAAGGGGATGTTGTTTTATTGGGAAAAGTTATGTCTGTTAAATAAACATCAGTCGTAGATAATGACTGGAAATTATTGTATTGTAAAACTTCAATTGTAGGCGTGGATTGTGAGACATTGAGAAAACGGATGTGCGACACCGGAATCACCATGTATATTTCCAGAGAGGAAGATGACCCTGAAGAATGGTATTTCGAGATGATCGCCCACTATAAGACAATCGAATGCTTTTTCAAGATCGATCAGAAGTACGAGGAGTTCATGCTAAGCGGCATGTGGATTGAGGTCTTAGGCTTGTATTAATATTTGTATGCTTATATGTATTATCGGCTGACTCGCCTGATCAGTGAAATTTAAGATAATAATGGCGATGGCGAAACTTTGTGTGATTTATCTTGTTTGTAGAGCATTTCTACAATGGACGGCGATAATAAATTGGTCACAAAGAGCAAGTCGATGGAGGAGGATCATGACGCGTCATTTGAAAGGATTTGCGAATTTAGCTCTAGTGGTATAGTTATGGTAAAATTCTGCAAATTTAACAACGCTTCCTCATTATCTTTTATGCATGATAGGATTAGATGTATCGTCGATATTTTTTAACTGGATTTACTCAATTGTTCACTTTTCCAGACATTCACGGCGGGAACGGTAGTGGGCAAGCGTCATTTCATGCGACTCTCAAGTATAAAAGATGACCAATTTGTACCCAAGCGAAGGAGATTCACTTTTTTGTAATTATACATATATGTTTACTTGTAAAGTCATGCTTTCTTAGTTTAGGCATGCTGGTTATTAGTTTTTAACTCAAAATGTGGATATCAAAGTTATCAAATCTCAAATACTATCTATTAAGCTGTGAACAGTGTAAGTTTATAAACATGGATCTATGATAAAAATTTGAAACAAGTCTTTGACATGCTATTTTACATGGTACTAGTAACTGTATTCAAAATATTTTGATGAAAGTTTGAAGTTTTGAAACTGAGAAGATGTTAGTATCAGTAGATTCCATAAAAGTGAAATAGTCTTCAAGACTTGACATCTGCTTGAAACGGCAATAACCATTGAAAAGTTTGCCAAGCGCATATCAATATATTTGGAAATTTGGATGTCTGTAATGGAAAATTTAGAGTCAAGTTTTGAAGAAAAAATGGTAGGGGTCTTTGGAAAAAAGAAGGTGGAAACTTTGAGGGGAATTTTTACAGGGAAGTATTGGAGGAAATTTAAGCTACATACGTCTTTATGCCATGTAGCAAACTCGCCGTAATATCTAGTAATCATAACTGGATGACAACTTGCCGCGATGGTTGTCGTTATATGCCGTCAACAATACTTCTTGCCAAATTATCCCTCCCCTCCAAAATTTCCTCCAAACCTTTCTCCAAAAATTTTCTTAAAAAAATTGCAGGACTAAACAGACGGTGGGGAATGGAGATCTTCACGACTAGAGGATAGAGAGCCACAGATACTTGCCGCATTCCATATATCTAATATAGTTTTTAACAAATCAAGATACGGGTTCAAGCGGTTTGAGAGGCTTGAATTTAATCCCCACTTGTGCGTTATATTTTGACAATCTACAATCTTCCTAGAATTATTTTAAATCCCTAAATTATAGTTTGTATTGTTTAAATCGATCAATGAGATTAATTAATTATTGTAGAATGATAAAAAAATACAGAAATGTTTTAATGTAGAACTTTATAGAACCTTTAATCCAGATGTACTGATTTGCCATTTTTGGAAATAAATAGTTTTGACATATATTTTTTTGAATCTAAACAATCATTATTCACATGCATGTAGCATTCAATGAACTAAATGAGGGAAAATTGGAATAAAACTAACATCCAGATAATTATCAATATTGTTTGCAACGATTGAAAGTTTTAAGCACACAAAAATGTATATGACTGTGATGTAAGGGGGATTTTAAACCTTAACTGGGTATCAGTTTAATGTATCAAGAAGAAAGTAGCATACTATTCATACGATTGATAAGCAGAAATAATATTGATATGATGTAATGCGCAATTGCATAACACATCATGCATCATATGTATATTTACTTATTGATTTGTAAGACACCTGCTAAATTAACCTGAAGCAATGAAAAGTTAGAAATGACGACTTCAGCTGCACCATTTTCATGTCATTTCCAGTTGGCTTAGCTGTCTAGACTTCCTAATGTCCCGTTGCTTCATGTCAACACAAGCTATCATCGTTGTCGCTTTTTTTCAGGTGCATCCTAATCACTAAATAAGACGTGAGCCAAAAAGAAGCAGGAAATTCCAGGTCTGTTTAGTCATACACTAAATATACAAGTACCCAAAGTAAAGCATTATTAATGAATGATGAATGATGAACAAACTTCCATTTCTTATCCGATTTCATTGTATGCACATGTGCAATGAAATGGTAAACAAACCAAAGCATCGCTTATCAGCGACACTACATCAGTTCCATCTTATCAGACATCTCCATCAGACCTATTGCGATGACTAAGTAGATAAAACCCAACAGTCCCAACTGAACAACAGAGCTTCTTGTTTCCTTCGCGGCCTTCCTTAACTTTGTTGCTTGCTGGCTGCTGATAACTGATATGATTTGACTATGATCATGGCTTCACGATCTTGGCTCAAGACGAATGCCTAAAACAAAGTACCTATCTGCACTGAATCTATTGTATGGAGGAATAGGTCAAGCTAATTAATTTGATTAGCTGATAAATGGAAACTATTGAGCTTGGAGTCACGACACCATCAATCAAACGAGGGAGGCAAATTGTTTTGTTCGCAGTTCTACTTGCCTTCTGTACCGTCACTACTAGTCCAGACGGAGAGAGATATGTGTATAATTCATTGTGCACGTAGTCTACCTTTTTTGGTTAACTTTAAGCTGCATTTATAACCATCACTTTACTAATTAGTAATTGTGATTCTTGGGGACGTAACACCATCTATTCGATAGGTTTTGAAGGTCAAGCGAACTTTTTAACTCGTTTTATACGAAAGACATTTTCAACTTGTGAGCTTGGGTGAGTGTATTCTTTTTAATTAAGAAATAAGTTGTGTTATGTGTACCGTTGTCATGATTACAATGAAATGTATGATTAATATTGAAGTTGGTTGACTGGCTTTACATTGGCAGGCGAAAATTGTTAGAGAAAATGGTGCAAATAATTGGAACCTACGAGATGGTGAAGGAACGTAATGAGAACGTGGATGAGTTTTATGAAGCCATTGGTGAGTTGTTTGAAAGGGACCGGATAGTTTTTAATCGGGATGAGTGATCCCTGTTAATTGTCCCTTGTTTGGAATTGTGTTGTATTTGTAATTATAGGAATGAAACTTTTGGTAAGGAGGTCGATGTGCATCTCCAGCCCCCAGAAGTTTATCATTTCTGGTGAAGGGGAGTACTGGAACTTCAGGATTGAGACCATTTTTAAGACAATGGAACATCGTTTCAAATTGGATGAGGACTACATTGAGCGTTTGATAAACGGGATGCTAGTTAAGGTGTCGGACTTTTACTAAGTTTATTAAGCTTGGTGGCGACCGCGACCTTGCCTGATGATTCAACTATAAAATGCCTAACTACTGAAGATTTCAAGTGTACCGGATTTTAATGAATGTGTGACTATTTTGTTTTCAGAGCCAAACTTCATTGGAAGATGAAGGCAGCCTTGTCGTGACAAGGAGCAAGGCGGTGAACGAAAGTGATGACTTCTCATTTGAGAGGCATTACAAATTTAGCGATGAGGGGATTTCCGTAGTAAAATTACAGACTAAAATTATTATCTATCTATTTAATTATGCAAATAACTTGAAGCATTTGATAATGTTTTGGACTGGATTTATTTGTGCGACAGACATTAAAGTCAGCCCACACGCACCGGGAGGCCAAGCGATTTTTCAAACGAATCTAGGAAACTGCTATTATGAAGCTTGCGGCTGAAGAAACTCCTTGAAATCCCCAATTTTTCCAATGTGTTTCTTACTTGTAAAGTCATATCATCTACAAAATTCTCATTTCAAAATATGGAATGAAATCTGCAATAAACGTTCCTCTCTGTTAATTGTTAGCTAGGACTTTTGATTTCAAAATATGAATTGCCAAGTAATATTTATTGGTATTAGGTAATTATTCTAGATATAGGTCTATCATGTTAAATGTAAAACTTACTTAGCATTATTCCAATGTACTGATTTATCAATTTTCGAATGAAAAAAAAAATAAATTAAATTTTGATTCAAGTGTGTCTATAAGAAGTGTCTAATTCACATGTTTAAGTCAGAAGAAAGCTAAAGGTTGCTAATTTGTATCCCTGCGTGTACTAAATTGACATACTTATGAAATAAATATTAACAAGGACACTTGCGTATTGGTGTTTTCAACGTTTTATTTTCACAAAAATTTTCAGTACAGAGAATGTTGAATGTGTGAGGTAAACCATAGGGGCTTGCAGGGACATTTCTTTAACTGGATTAACCAGTTTGGCATACAAAGAAGACAGTAATACAACACCGTAGTATTTACCATATAATAGAAATATTCTGGACATGACATGACATTATAAATTGGTAAAGACTGATAAACAGAAATAATACTCTGATATATAACATTAAAGGATACTTTAGATAACTAGGTTGTTATTTTTTTGTGTTTAAACTATAGGTGTATGGATTTTGAAAGAATCTATATCAATGATAAGACATTTATAGAAGGACGGCAGAAGAAGTACAAGAAATTTGGTTCAGCTACAATAACTCAGATTGATGCATTAACAGATAGCTTTGGGTGATTGATGCATGTCATCTTTAGCTAATTGTAAATTATATGTGTTTACTTAAAAGCCCCCATTCCAGTAACGAAAAGGACTTTCCCCTTATTGTTCTTCTTCCTCTTACTTCCACCTGCAGTCGAAGGCGCTGGACCTTGACCTTCTGCCCTATTTAAGTCAAGACCTGCCATTGCCCTTTCAATTGCATCTGACATGCTTGCACGATAATTGGGCACTGGGACGTAATCTTCTCCCTCAACATCACTTTCACTTTGACGAACGGCTGTAGTCACAGCAGTAATGGGTCGAGCACGATCAACAATAGGAAACGTTGGGCTCTTTTTAAGAGGGGCTTTTCCAGCAATCTATAGAAAAATGTTTCAAATATTGTTAGTATCTGTCAGTCATTTATTGTAGCTGATGGAAAGGTGTTTGGATACTGTTTAAAAAACTATTAACAAATACCTGCGCAAAGGATGAAACAGGAGCACCATCTGGCATTGCATAGTCCTCTCGCAGCCCTGAAATACCCCCGGTAGCACCATCCATATTCACATCTTCTTCCATGTTAAGCAGAGGCATGTCTTGTACTGCAGACGTGAGCTCAAAAGCTGGAAATTCTTGCGGTGAGGAAATCTAACAATTAAATTATATTCGGTTCAATTAGAATTCCTTAATTCTTTCCAATTTAGAAGCAAAATTCAAACTAGGAAACAGCATTACCGGAGGCATGTATTGCAGCTTGTTAAATTCCATTGCTTCCTTCTCTCGCTGCTTTTTTTCCAAAAACTTTTCCTCCTTCACACGATTTTGACGTCGTTGTTCTCGCTGATTTATCTGAGAAGAAAAGTCTGCAAAAATTTCCGGACTTATTCCCCATCCTTCCATGCTCACCTCAACAAGATCAAACGGAGCATTTTTTGGCAAATGACGAATGGACTTCATTCGTTTCTTCACAAGATCGGTAGCAGACTTTGACTCAACATCGATGACTTTGAATGTTAAAATTTGAGGCCATTTTTCTGGATCAGAGCCTAATTCCCGCCATAACATAGCCATATTCAAAGGATGGAGGAACACGTTGTGACCATTCCGAACTAGAACAACACATAATATGGAACATTAATTACAATACAAACTTACAAACAAATTATAAGGAATATTTGTGAAAGGTATTGAAAGTGTAGCACATACTCTGATAAAAGCAACAATATCCTTCACCGGCTCCTGGAGGTCGAGCCTGTGGTGGCTCTTCTAATCCACAGCTGGATCCGCTGCTTACGCTGTCATTTCGTTTTTTCTTGGAATCCAATTCGACCTATGTCAAAATAGAAGGATTAACTTTATTCTTGTTTTTTCAGTTACCAAGAAAATACTGACCTTTTGTATTTCCACTTACAGTTGCTTCGTGTTTCATCTCCTGGTGAGGGATATCCAATTCCACCGGAAAGAGTCCACTGGATTCAGCGTCAAGGCCCAGCCCTATTGTTGTGTGCAGTGCCAGTAGAGACGTCTCCCGACGAGTTAAATCTGCAAGTGCTTCTTGAATGAAGCAGACTTCAGGTGCGTCCGGTTCAGAGCAAAATACAAAGTCAAGTTCCTCTCGCTCTTTTGTAACAACACTTTCAATCAGCTATCAACAAACAAGTTTGAAATAATAATTATTAAAGACAGGAACAATCCATTGCATTTTAAAATAGAAACCATAAAAGCGAGTATGATCCCATCTGATCATTTTTTAACAACTTAAATACCTTTTGAGGAGCCACTTGGAGGATTTTGCAAAACATGGTCTCCCACCCTTCAAACTTTTCGAATGGGACTGCAACAGAGGTATCTTTCAACCTCACCATTAACTGCATTTCTATCTCAGATCCAACCTGCACTCCTTGTTGAGACAAGACCGAAACACTACAAAATTAAAACAGTTTATTTATACATGAGCACGTCATAATAAAGCCTAATGAGAACCTCAACCCAACCAATATCATAATCTTAAGTACAGAAAGTATCCTGACCTTTTCAAATCCTCCTTAGCGACAGACTCATAACAAATCGGACAAGTGCGGACTTTGTTGTCAGATAATGCCAAGTAATGCAAGAAACAAGGCCAGCAATAAATATGGCCGCATTTGGTAATTTTAGCAGCAATTGGGAAATCCAAACAGATGGGGCACTTTGGCATCTCGCCGTCAATACGAATTCGCTAAATAAACGACGATGAACACAATTTTTAGCATTATTAATATGACAGGAAAATGTGAAAACTTTAGTAAGATAAATACCTACCACGTGCTCAATGAGCTCCCAATTCACGAGCATATTTGGGTCTGCCAAGTAGACCGTGTAATCTTCCCCCATGCGAACAAGGAATTGACAACTGAAAAGTTTCAGAACACAAACGGTTAAGCAATTGAATAACTAATTAATTATGACAGAAATTATTTTGTATTTGTATTTTGCAGTTAAAAAAGTATTTTCCCCAGCCTGTTAGCTCTCGACAGTTACTTACTTTGCGAGCAAAAAGTGCTTCGCGTAGTCCTTCGCACATCTTCCACGATTTAGACCAGCCATGTTATGACCACGCCAATTTCCCCCACCTGGAGGATGCGGCCGTCCATGACTGAATCCATGGGAGCGAGAATCCCGATTTTCTCGTGGAGCAAATCGGAATCCCCACAAATCATCAAAGTTTTGCTTCTTCCCGCCTGGGGACTGCAATGACCCTGGTTCATCTTTTCTGTTGGCTACCTAAATGAGTCATTTAAAAAAATATCATTAACAATTATGGTCATGATGGGATTGAATGAAATGATGAAATCTACAACGTATAAGCACTTATCCACTACTACTAAAACAGAATTTTAGTTAGATAAGTGAACTGAGTTCGTACCTTTGACAAGATGACACATTTTAAAATAGTAATTTACACTAACCGGTTCGGAGGTCGCTGTACCCCCTTTTGGCTTCCCCCTCTTATCCCAATTTCCTCTCCCTCCCTTCTGTATTGGAGGTCGACTGCTCCGTGTGGTAAATTCATTGCGAGAATAGTTAGAGTTGCTGGACAAGTTCCCTTTGCTTCGTGAAGGATTTTTTTGCTGGACTTTAGACACCTGAGATCCCAAACCACCATCTGCAAAGTTTAAAATAATACATAATGTTATTTTACTAATTAATTAACGCTGCTGTTAGAATTAATTAATCCATGAGTAAATCCATTATTTAATGACAACGGTAAAAACAAAACATTTGTTATTAAAATGATTGACCACCTCCAGGTCCGGACTGACTCTTCTCGTTTTCCATCTTCACTAACTGCTTAACCGCTTATACCATTACCTGGGGTAAATATAATCTTCAAAACTATATAATTATAATTTAGATAAATACAGTGTTATTCTAAAGATGTTAGATGTTGATGCCAATTTAAAGAAAATTATTATTGTCACTCTGCAATGACGGGATAAACGTTTACTAAAATCAAAAAAGACTAGAATTTCCAGCTGACTATTAACTTTAAAAAAATTAGATATGGCCAAGATTTGGGTTTTTTAAATTTTGTCTACTCAGCTGTTGACTAGAAATTGATTTTGCTACTTTTTGAAGAATGACAATTCTCAATGTTGAATTTGTTGGAAAAATGTAACTAATCTGGTGAATTTGACTGATTGAAATTTGAAATATGTAGAACGTAAACAAGACTAAGATTTCCAGCTGACCATTCACTTTAAAATTTTTAGATATGGCCAAGATTTGTTTTGTTTTTTAAATTATGAATTTTGCTGTTGACTAGGAAATGATTTTGCTACTTTTTAAGAATGACAATTCTCAATGTTGAATTTGTTGGAAAAATGTAACTGATCTCGTGAATGTCACCGACTGAAATTTGAAATATGTAGAACGTAAACAAGACTACGATTTCCAGCTGACCATTCACTTTAAAAAATTTAAATATGGACAAGATTTTTTTTTTAATTGTGTAAATATTCAGCTGTTGACTAGGAAATGATTTTGCTACTTTTTTAAGTATGACAATTCTAAATATTGAATGTGTTGAAAAAATGTAACTAATCCGGTGAATGTCACCGACTGAAATTTGGAATATATAGAACGTAAAGGAAATACTTCAAAACAACAAAGTTGACAGATAAAGATCCATTCACTCATTGCTGCAATAGAGTGATTGGGGAACATTTGGAACTACCCGGGAATCACTACATTCAAAATATCATCATTCATAAATGAACCTAACTTAACTAACAACTAATGACTAAAATGAATGATAAGGATTGCCCTATCATCTGGATTTTAGCTTTAATTAAGAAACTAATAATTGATGACCAGCTGACACAGCACTACAATTAAAATTAAGAAAAGACTAGATGAAGCGGAGGAGCCAAGCAAAAGGCCAAACCAAGTTTAACAGCCATAAAAGCCGACTTTCAAAAGTTACTAAATTCAATGGCTTTTTTTTAAATTCTACCATTAACCTAGTTGTTTTAATTTAGATTTCTAGGTACCATACACTAATTACTTTATTATGTACACACAAATAACTACACAACTTATTCACATATTTTAATCATTTCAGGATCGATACACCTGTGCATCATCCTTTCACCACAAATGACAAATACACAATATGCTCAGTTTTTTATGCTTAAAATTGTACCTCACACGCTCTACTTATCTAGAAATAGGAGGTTCTTAGATAAGTCTATTAAATGGAGGTTATTTCGTTTAATATTCCCAGAAACAGTTTACACTACATGACATAAAGTTTATATAGTGCACTTTAGATGTTTTGGGTAGATCGGAAATGAACATAAATGTCCCACTTATTTTAGAGCTACAGTGAAACTCGCCATTTCAATTAAAATCACTGACAATGACATTATATTCCCTGGATGAAATTATTTTACCAGCCATTAATCCTATCGAGCTTAAATAACCCTCTCACTCCCCGTGTCAATCCCCCAAAACTATTGACTAATTTAATTATCCAAGCGCAATTAAATTATTTAATTACATGAATTTCCTTACCATATTTACTAAATGCAGAGGCTTTGGACGAGCTATCGGGAGTATGTGGTTTGTTGGAACTGAGAGAAAAAGGAGGACACGAGCCTTTCTTGTCCATTGTGATTATGTTTTGGGGACCTTCGGTCATGAAACGTTTCAGGGACAGTCTCTGAAAGCGAGTGTTGCCCGTTCCAAACGGGAGTCACACAACGCAGCTGTAAAAACTTCATATTTCTTCTTTAACAGTGGGCCATGATTCTCAAATATAACCAAAATATATATCTTTTCTTGTGATTGATGAGGAGTGGTGAGGTTTGCTGACGCGGAAAGCTAAGTCGATGTCCCCAAGGACTTGTCTTCACCCAGGTCAATTTCCCACAAAAAAAATTCGATGTAGCTTGATGCTTTCCAAGTTAAATGACTTAAAACTTTAACGCTGAAATAAAAAGAAAATTCATAAGTTAAACACGGGTGGCGCCAAAATAATGTAAGATTTAAGCTGACCTCACACTCGCCAATAACTCACCGTAAGACGGAGCGACTAGCTTATACACTGTATACAAGCCGTATACTAAAGTGACAGCGTTCTTCTTCAACCAGCTTTATTGCAGGCTTAGAAGAGTGCTTGACTTCGTGAACTGGCCCTTTTGGAGTACTTTCAAGGAAAGTTTTCTGGAGAGGGATTTCCCACGTCGCAAAACCTGCGTGCGTAGAAAACCGCTATATCACAGTTGACAGTTAAATACACCTCGTCTGGTGCACGAGATGTATCGTAGAAATATTCACTGGTTGAGTATTTATTAAATGCTTATCGATCCTCCCAATTTCAATGATGAGGACTCCTTTCACCTGTAAGAGAAAATTTCAAATTAGTACAATAAAAATGCTTTTAACATGCTTTTAAAATGTTTTTATGAATTTGAAAATCTGGCTCTCTTTGTCCTTTGAATACTTTGTTTCTAATATTTTGAAAATGACTTTTAGTATTAAATACTTAATAATACTTAAGAGTAATTTTAGCTCACTGAACAATGAAGGACAATAGTTAAAATGACGAGCGTCTCCGAAAGATGACTTTAATGATTGCCGATCCTATTTCACTGGAACGTGTTCAGTCTCATGAATAGTCGCAATTACAAATTAATTTGCACTTGCTCAATTTTCGCAATGATATTTATTACTGTTACTGATTGAATGAATTTGAAGCTGTTCACTGGCACTTTGAAGACTTTTAATACCACTTCAGAGAGATACAATTATAAATTAACTTTTTCAGACAATTTTACAATTAAAGTGTCTTGTTAGAATTCAACTTGTCACTAATTTTTAACCTTTTTTATAAATTTAGTCGCAAAAGTCAGAAGTATAAGTAGCTATAGAGAGTTATGAAGACAGCAGATGTTTTACATTAAGTTCTATGTCCAATTGAAATCACGCTTCCACCTGTTTAAACTCGTCCCGAAATATAAACTCAATTAGCGAATATGAACAGTTAAATCTTAAATGAAATTCAGAGAAGTGAATCTCTGCATGAGAGAGAGAGGAAAGAAAAAAATTTCGTCTTCTCATTCGTCTTGCTGAAAGAGAATAAGAAGGATGGCGGAGGACATCTGATCAAAAGGGCAACAACAGGCAAAAAGCACTTCAGACTCCTCCGTATATAGAGCATGCACTCGTACATATTTCATAAATGCATTTTGCAATGAATGGAGCACCCCAACCCCCCGCCAACATTATTAGCTGAGCACCCCTCAGCAAAAATTAAAAACGTTTTTGCAGTGTTACTTAATACTAATGCTACACATATGTAAGTGTGCTGGAAGGTGCTAAAATTGGCTCGTCTGCTGCAGGGGTCAGTCAGTATTACCAAGTTTCATTCAGCATAGTTTTAGGAGTGTATTATTTTTTGGCTGACAAGTTGCTAGATTTATTTGTGCGTGCGTCGTCCGGTGCGTGGGCTTAGATTGTATATCGTAATTAGACAGCTTTACTGCGAAGCGTCGCGTTGCTGTATGGCTGTGCTACAACTTTTTTTTACCGAGCTGGCTGTTGTTGGGTGCTTTTTTATGAATAAGTCAAGTATTACGTTATCATTTTTACCAAATTTTATTGCAGTAGCTCACCCACAATATTATGACTTTTTCCAATACAAGAAGTGCGTTGTTGAATGCAGGCATTAGTAAATTGAGGACTTAGTGTGGCTGAAGGATAACGTAATATTTGGGCGTCTCTTAGGGTTAAAGGAGCTGAAAAGACAAAGACAAGAAATGTAGACGCTTTCAATAAAGCATTGGAAATGCACAAGAAGGGAATACTATGAACAAGGGAGTTCATAAGAGGCTTTGCTCTATGGTTTTGGCGGCTAAGATCCCGATTCAAATTAAATTATTTGTGAACAAGCAGTGGAAAAAAACAGGAGACGGGATAAGATGAGTTTTTGATAAACAACAGGGATTTTTACAATGGCCATTGATGATTGAGGCAATATTTACATAACAGCAGAGAAGTAATTGTATGGACAGTGGATTATTTTTTTTCTGGAAAATAACAGGTGCCCGAGGGCTCTTTCCAAGCTTAGGTCCTTCATATTTGTAGGTGTGGAAGAAAACAATTCAAAACTTTTAATGCTTTTAGTCTCCAACTTTAATTCACCGTAAATACACATTAGCGGTGTCCGATTGTTCTGTAGCGGTCGATGAACCACATGCATGCACCTAAATAGTCTTGGTATTTACCTAAACTAGGAATCTATTACCAATTGATGGTTTCTTAATTACCCAAATTATTAAATAATACATATTCAAAAGTGTAAATTGACTTACAACTTAAATCTGAAGTGTACTAAAAAAATATATCGTCAGTTTCACTACATTCGAATTTGAGCTGCTACCCCTAATGTAGAATTTATTAAGTGATTCCAGTTTCCGATAGTATTTATTGTTAGAAACCTGCTAACATTAATTAAGTGGCTGCTAATTAAGTTGGAGTTCCAAGAAAGGTGCATGTGTGACCTGCCCTGACAATATTGACTGAAGCGGTTCGTAATGGAGTCACAGTATCAAACGCAGAATGAGTTGGTCTGCGGAGTGGTCGAAGGTGGCTCAATTTAATAATAATTTTTTAATTGCTAGTCAAATTTTAATTATTAAAGCATATTTAGTCTTTGTAGCAAATTCCATAATGTATCTTTTATTGACTTTAACCGACAACTCACTTTTCAATTGTTTTTAAAGGGTTTTATGGGAGGCCATGGACAACGGAACAGAGGAAGGACTTGTTTGTAAAGTAAATGATTTTAAAACTATTCTTCGCCTCAATTAAAAATGTAATTTAGTTGTAAAACCAGCTTTTAAATGCTCATATCATGTAATTACTTTTACAGAATGAAGAAATGGGGAATGAACTCCTACTTGTATGCGCCCAAGGATGACTATAAGCACCGAGCGTATTGGCGAGAGTTGTACACTGTGGAAGAAGCCGACCATCTTTCGAGCTTAATTGCTGCAGCTAAAGAGAATGATATCCGTTTTATTTATGCCATTTCTCCAGGTTTGGATATTCTCTATTCCAGCACAAAGGATGTGTTAGCATTGAAGCGGAAATTGGAACAGGTTTGTAAAAATGAAAGAACTTGAAGAGTATCGGAGAAAGCTGGATAATAAAACCAGACCCCCCAAGTTAACGCATTTCGGACGCTTAATTTCATTTCAGGTTAATCAGCTGGGCTGCGACGCGTTTGCAGTTTTATTTGATGATATTGATCCTGAAATGTCAAAGGCTGATAAGGAAATGTTCAAATCCTTCGCACATGCTCAAGTGTCAGTCACAAACGACGTCTACCAGCATGTTACTGCGCACACATTTTTGTTTTGTCCTACTCAATACTGCTCTACAAGAGCAGTTCCTACAGTTGGTACTTCGGAATATCTCAAGACCATCGGCTCCAAGTTAGATCCAAATATTGATGTCATGTGGACGGGTAAGTTGTCACAGTTCAGTCTATTCTTTTCGTTTGTAGTCTCTCGAATTATGGGTGCGATATTTGATAGTGTATTTGAAAAGTAATTGTGTTTTTCCATTCATGTGTTCAGGTCCAAAGGTCATATCTAAAGACCTCTCAATAGAATCTATTGAGGAAATAACGGATGCGATCAGAAGACCGCCAATTATCTGGGACAACCTTCACGCTAACGACTACGACCAGAAGAGAGTATTTCTAGGACCATATTCAGGTCGAAGTCCTTTAATAATACCTCGACTGCGGGGCGTACTAACTAATCCAAATTGTGAGTACGGAGCCAACTTTGTTGCAATACACACTTTGGCCCAGTGGAGTCGGTGTACGGAAGATGCGAAAAAAGAGATAGGTAAAATTCATGATATTTTTAACAATAATTTGTGTTACATACGTAAAGTCACTAACACAAGATATTTCAATTTTGTAGATGAGGCTATGAATCCCGATGCAAAGCTGGAAACGGAGCGGGAAGACGGACACTCTGGTCATATTCCTGAAAATCTTGGACCACACGTTTATCATCCTACTGTCGCTCTTAATGTGGCTCTAAAGGTATTTGTGTATTCAAACAGATATTTTTGCATCTGTAATCAACTTGGAAGCATGACTAATTATTTTTATTAATTTCAGGAATGGCTGGAAGAGTTTAAAAAGAACAAACCAGCTTATGGTCCTATTGTAAAGCCACAAATAATCAGTGTACCCGTTCCGCTCCTCCCATCAGTGAATACTTGTATATCACTCACTAGTACGACTACCACGACAACTTCATGTACCTCCCCTATGACTACTGCTATGCTACCATCCGCTATTCCAACTGTTCCGACCGTTAATTGCACCGCTACTGAACTCAGTGCTATTGTTGAGGTAATTAGTCAATCCTATATATGTCAAATTTCCCAACGACATTCTCGATTTTTTATATTAAAACATCTGCACTAATAGTTTTGTGAAACAATTAATCTACAGAGCAGCAGCAATAACAGTCTCATTCCTGCACCATCAACTACGGTCATGAACAGCCTTGTTGCTGATAATAAGGTTTCCTGTACTTTTTGTATTAGGGTTGGTTATGGTCATAAAAAATTTTGCAATTTTAATTTAACAAGTGCTTAATTCCAGGTCATATGTGCGGATACAGTGGATTCAGTCACTAGTAATCCCATCATCGTTGATCATCATGCAAACTTGTCCGACTCTGATATTACTGAAATTCCATTAAAAGTGGGAGTGCCAAAACCTCCAGGTGTCGATTGTGAGCAAGTCCAAGTAAGTAAATACATTTTATGATGTTTTAGTGCGTTTTGTGCCTGTTGACAAAATTTCTAAAAATAAGTATATGATTTGCTTACCAGGCGTCATGTCACTCCGGTTTAGAGCCGATGGACTGCAATGCTACTCCACCAAACAGATCACCTCCTACTGTCTCGGGTGGAACTGTGTCAGATAGAGTAGCGGAAGATGTTCCTATGGGAGAAAATAATGAAAGAACAAGCGTACGCATATATCAAATCAAAGCTCATTGTTACCCATGTTGTACTTTATTTAAGCGTCATCAATTTATCACCATCAAATTCTCTCGTTTCAGGAAATGTCAAGCCCAGATGAAGGTGTCGAGTCAGGCAACACTTCGGTTTCGGTGATGAATCTTGATTCAGAGCTGGAATTAGGAGGTAGTTCCACTAACCAGGCCAACACTCCTTCTTCGTCGATGCAGGTTGGTATTATTTTCATTTGGATTCTTAAAAGCAATGTGATATTTTTAAGTGGTCGTTAAAATTTATTGCTACAAATTGGAACAAATTATTCAGGTCGAGAGCCAGCTGGAAGATGAAGCGAAATCTTTAACTGCTAATTTTGAAGTAACAGTAGAAGACTTACAACTCCTCTGTGATCTTTTCTATCTGCCATTCGAGCATGGAAGTCAGGGTTTGCAGCTACTGCATGAGTTCCAATGGCTGAAAACGAATTCCAATCTAGTCGCAGGCATTACAGAAGCTGATAAGGCTAAACCTGACGTAAGTCAATATTCAATATCTTTAAGTATCTTCTTTTGTATCTGAATTGAAATCAGTATTGAATGTATTGCATTTTCATAGGTTGCAGAGTGGTATATGCGAGCAAGCAAGTTTACAGAACTCACCAAAAATGTTGGCAAACTATGTAACAGGCTGAACAATGTCCCTAATCGAGAACTGGTCTACGAATTGTATCCATACATTTGGGATATGCGAGGTGTAGCTTCCCTAATGAATTCTTATGTAACCTGGCTGGGTAAGTGATTCCGAATCTTATTGAATTGTACTCAAGTTTTCATACGTCTGTTAATTTCGAATGATCGACAGGTTGAGCTTTCTTATGTTAAAACATTTCTCGCACAATTTTTGAAAAATGGTCTTCAACCTAAAATGTTGGTTTAAGCTTAACAGAATACAAGAGATCCAAATTTAAGACAAAAAGTTTCAGGGATGCGAAATGCTGTACAATTAGCAATATATCAAAATTGTGTTTGTCTATGAGAATTTGTATATTATGAGACAACGGTGTCGTGTCATTTTGCTTTTTTAATCTATAACCGATCAACTTTTAATTATAAATGCTCGACAACTTTTCATTTAACTAGGGTGCAACTGGAATAATAAGAATGATTTGAACGCTTATTCTATGTGAACATTTTTGAAGGAAGCCTTGATAATATTTAGAAAAAGTATTTTTGTAACAGTTTTGGTCTGGGTTGGTTCCTAATTTGCATGTTAGCTATGAGATGACGACTAAAATAACTACTAACACTTGTTTTCGGGATGTAGCTTCACATTATTCAGTGCAGTGGATATTTTGTGAATATGCTTACATAGCTTTCCAGAGCAGAACTTAACAATATGCCAAGTGACACTGTTGTCCGAAGATATGATCGATGGATATTTCTTTATTTCTAAATATCTATATTCAGTCAACTGAATGATCAGTTACTTAAAAATCATACATAAGATAAGACCGTGCAGGAAATTGTAAAATGGGTGAGTAATTGTAATCTTGCAAAAATTGACTAATTCGAACTTCCTGTTTTTTCCACAGCTTTTGGACACATCCCTGCAACTGTTTCCGTTTTTACAACGGGGTCATACACATGTAGGACATAATATCAATTAATATAAATTTTATTTTCCTTTTTATATGCCAAGGGCTTTGTAGCAGTGGGACTTTGGTACCCCAGCACAATTTAATCCTTAATTATTCACTTTAGTAGCATTCTCACCGTCTTCATAAGCTGTGGTTTGGTTTACATTGCTCTTTGACAAAATCTGAGATATCTAGTTTGTTTGTTTTTTTTATTTTTTAATGGACTACTTCATAAACACTAATTATCTAGCTGTTCGGAATTACTGAATCGAATGTTTTGGTTTTCCCTATTATTGATTATTTAGTCGCTGTATTTAAAGAATGAAATTTGGAGAAAAGAGAAAGTATGAATATTTAAAATGGCAACTTGTTACTGTAGTAGTATGAAGTATGTAGTGTCTGTTATATTTTTTAGGAGCTAATTAAGCTTTTTGTTCTAATGACTCCTATCTAGTAGACTAGACTTGGTCATCAAGATACTGGCCAAATGTTTACAAAGAAGATGATGAGTCGAGTCACCTCGGTGATTTTAATCGAATGTTTTGAATTTAAAACGTCAAAGTTGGTTGCTCAGTTATTATTGCATTAACCCTTTCAGTTGCTTTTATTACGCATGTATATATTAGCATGATTAACAGCGCTATGAACTAGAAGTTTCAGTATGACATAGATTGAGCCTCTGATGACAAGCCAAAACTTATATTTTTTCATACAAACTGCTTCAAATAGCTCTAATGGTTTGCTGCCGTAACAATGACATACGAGTTTGTGTGACTTATCAGTGTTGTTAATATTTAACATTTTGCATCAGGGTTCTCCAAAGGTTGGAAGGAAGCGTTTATGAGTGGCGACCAGGAACCGTGGGTGATTCGAGGAGGTCTCACGGCGGAACTACAAGTACATATCTGTTAAATGATCCTAATAAACTAATTGTTTGTTTTTTTTTTGATAATAAATATAACAAACGAGTTTTTTTTCAATGCTATTACAGAGATTGATTCCTGTTGATCGAGGTACGGACCTTTACTTATACAAAGCACCGGACATACCAAGTTCTGAAACGTATACTATCCGACCATATCGTGCAACAGACGAGAGTGCAGTGTACAAAGTCTGCACAATGACTTTCAAAGATGGTCTCAGTGTTGCTGAAGAATTTGCTCGCTACCCTGAGCTTCCTGGTGATGTGTATGTGATTGGATTGGACTTAAAATTTCATTTTTTATGCACGTCTTAGTAAAACTAATGAAAATATATTTTGTCATTTCAGTATGGTTGGTGGATTCCTAAATTTAAGCCCAGAGGTTACTTTTGTTGTTGAAGATAACAATGAAATGGTTGTTGGCGCAGCAGTGGCAGCTTTGAATGCCAAAGAGTTTCGAAGAAGATTGAAAGTGGGCTGGATTGAGACATTGAGGAAGAAGTACCCAATTCCAGGCAACGGTGATAACGATATTGCTAGGGTACGGGTCACAAACATCATTTTAATTAACTTCTCGTAACTCATTTGTGAGAATTAAAGTTTTGTGATAAGTGTTAAGTATATCCTTTTTTTTATTTTTTCGCTTTAGGATGTGATAACTTCGATACATTCTGACCCAACGGAAATTCCAGTAGACATACTAAACAATCATCAGGCCGAGTTGAAGTTAATTGTCGTTTCCCCCTTGGTGGACCCCAGTGTACCTAAACGTTTAGTGACGTGTACTTTGGCTGCACTTCGGGCCAATGGTATAGAAGAACACGCTTATTTGATATTCAAAGTAGTTGTTCGCCTAGTCAGAAGAGATGTTTAGACGTAAAGTTTAACAAAACTATCTCTTTCATTTGGTTTCTAGGAGTATTTGGCTGTTTCATTGAATTATCAAAGGATGAGAACTACTTTGCCGACATTTACAAGAAACTGGGATTCACCGAACTCTGTCCAAACTACATGGGTCGCTGCTTCTAATCTGCTTGAGAGGAAAACCAGGAAGAATTGTTGTCACTAACTAAATATCATTCTGCGGATGGAAAAATATGTGTAACCTGATTTAATTAATGTTCTGTAATTTTATTAAGCATGACTGCAAAATTATTGGTCGTACCACTTAAAATGTTTTCATTTTCTTCGAATGAATAATCGTTTTTTTAATGAGTCAACACACGTCTAAATTAGCCATTGCAATTTTAGGTTTACTCAAGAATCTCAATCCCTATTGTTCTTAAACGTTGTAAAAATCGAAGAAAAAAAAATGATTCCCATTTATTGGTGTATTGTGTACCTATGCAAAAGCATTTCGTCGTATTATCGTTTGTACAAATATGTACAGTACATTAAAGTACATTTAAAATACATCGTTGTTTACTGATGATATACTTGGGGGAATGGTATAAGGAAGCGGCTTTTGCTCCATTTATAGAGTGGAGCATAGTTAATCTATTTTCTGTCTGCAAATTACCTGGTTTACTAATTATAAGCTGAATAGAGCCCATTCTGAATAGTTAGTTTACTATATAATCTGCTAACGTTGACGTTAGCTCAACGTAATTGTCCACTTTTTGGGTGATTCCGCTTCGTCGATTGTTTCAATTCCTGTTCCACAATGCTCCTAAAAATGTACTGCAAGTATAATTTACTTCTAAACCAAGTCAGTTTGGGTTAAGGTTTAAATTATATAGTTGTTAAAATTTGTTTGTATCCATTACTCATAACATTATATTGCTGATCATTAATAAATTTTAAAATAAAAGTATAACATTCCCTTTGATAATTTTTCTTTCTCAAAAAGGAGGTTCGTATCTCCGTAATAATATGTACTATCATGTTGCTTCTTTCAACCACTGAACAAAATGGCTAGTGCAATATTTATCAAAGGCTATGTATGCAAACATAACTGAAAAATAGCTCAAAACTCATCATACATATACTTGGTAGCAAAGCTTGGTAAACTGCACCAAATAAACGAAAAATGAATTATAGGATGTGAGGCCTCGAACGTATCTGTATAATTTGCAATACGATGTTTATAGGTTAAATCGGGAAGATAGATAGGAAGCGCTTGAAGCTACATAGAACCCGTTTTTGCGGGTAAATAAAAGCAAACACCTCCTTTGCTGCCGGTTTCAGTAGAGCTCCTACTTAGCTGGTGGAAGCATGTACGCTGAAAGCAGCGTCGTATCCAGAAGAGGATGAGGAACGGATGTGAATTGGCTCGTTACAATTTCGGACTTGGTTCTCGCGGTTCTAGCAATAGTCATGTAGAAAAATCATGAAGATTCATGGAAGGCCAAATTTAATAATCATTCCTTTATGAAGAAAAGCTTGCAATGAACTACTTGAACCCATTTTGCAAACATTTGCACAGTTGAACAGTTGCTGATATAACTCTTCACCGAGAACTTCATGAGGGCTGACATCAATCAAGCATTTAAAACAGTGAAAAAGGAAGATTTTAATTATTAGAGTGAGTGCGAACGGAAGTCAGTTGTAAGGGGCTATAGTAAAGCTAGTTAAAATATTTTAGCTACTTTACTAAAGCAGCAGTAAATGAGAAATGGTGGACGTCTCACGTTGCCCCGCAGACAGTTACTATAGCTTTTTCAATGCAGTGAGTTATCAGACTCCACCCCGTAGATAATTCCGTAGTGGAGTGTTCAGTCATGATTAATACAATTAAGTAAATGTTGCGCCCGGATTAAGTGCTAGGATAGGGGATGAAATAAAGGGAATGTTTCAGATGCCTTAAAGTTCCTAAATGGATGAATGATGAGGAAAGGGTTTCTCATTTAGTTTGTATAGTTCACGAGAGTGGCTTGTTGTTTTGTGAGTTGGCTTAGTTCCGGTCATTTAACGCCGTTGTACAAAACGTTTGGGGATTTAATATAATGTCACCGACGAACTAATTACGGAAATCTTGAACTGGTAAGTGATAGCATGACTTATAATGACTTACATTATGTGGAACATCTTAACATCTACAATTGAAGCGATTTCTTGGTCTTAAAAATAACTGCTTTGTCTTCACACGCTTGCTACAATGCTACCACTACATTTACTGAAGTTGCCCATAGTCGTTGCCCATATTGACAATTTTCAGTCACTCGCCCTTCTACTGCCTTGATTTCACGTTTCACGCTGAAGCCGGAAAATTGTCATAGGGATCTGATATGACTACTTCAGGATTTATCATTTGTCGACAGAAAGTTACTGACATTATTATTAGTCACTAGTCCACGAAATAAGGAACTGACGTGTGTAAGTTCATGTGTGGTCGTCAGCCCTCATGCCGGAAATGGAAGATGGATAGATAATAAATTTAGATGAATTGGATATAATACGGAAGAATTGTGATTCTTGAGTATGGGGGCCTGCACTCCGTCAGCATTATGTTGTGCATCTATTTTACTTTGACTTCGTTCCCATACAATTAGCTAGACCGGTATATGGGGAGGGAAATGTGGATGAATGGGTAAACTGCCCCCACTTTCACTTCGTACTTTTCCCAATCCGCGTGCCCATCACTATGTTGATGTGAAGAAAGAGTAGCATTTTTTCATCGTCCTTTCATTTGGTCAGTTGACGGGAGAAAAATGACTGAATATATATCGATCTCTAATCAATAAAATATGACAGGACGTGACGTAGGCACCAAAATGGGTACTGAACCGGTTGGGGATGAAGGAAAAGGGACCTTTGTCTTGTTGTACTCGTATTGTACTGTACAATATAATTACCGACATATCCTATCATGTTTATAGCTCATTTGCCAATTTTCAAAGTACATAAAACTATTCAGTTATGAAGTTCCATGCACTAACATAAAGATGGATAATGGATGAGTAGAAAAACAGCAGGACAGGTGTAGGTTGTTGGAAGGGGGACAGAACACGACACGCTTTCGTCAAGAGCTTTGCTGACATATTCGACTGTCTGTTAGACTTAAATTGACAAGTCTGAAGATAGGCATTTTCAATTGTCCTCATTTGTATAACAAATTAGTTCATTGGTGTTCAGTTCAGTGGTGTTGGTTCATTGAAGAACTCATATATGGTCTTGGATAAATAATTAACATTAGCATTTTACAAGTAACATGGTCAACCATTCACCTAATCACGTAATCCAGTCGAGTATCTTTGACTAGTGATCCGGGTATAAGTAGAGACTGTTAGAGAAATTATTTTATGGTTACGATGAAAGGGCATGTCGGTTGAATTTCAGTTTCACAATGCCCCATTCCTCTTCTGGCTCATGAATAGGTGGTCAGCAGGTGCAAAAACTTAACTAATGGTGAGTGTGCTATTATAGTACACGTTGTAGTCGAGACTTACATAACTATCGTTCACCTTGGTTGGCTCTAATTCGCTAGTAACGTTTTGTTATTGAATGACATTTAGCATTCCTTCCGCTCCAAAGTGTAGTTCCATGTAAAAATGCAGGATGCATTCCATTACACTCCCTGTTCCGCCACTTCCATTCTTGAACAAAAAAATGGAGCATAACATGACTAGTTATTTTTCTATAAATTCTATATTTATCCATAATATCCATCCAAAAGGAACAGATTCATCTAAAGTTTTTTATGAATAACAAGACCAACCGTGGAAAACATTCTCCTGATTATTATAATACGCTATCTTACATATTTATCCACTTGCTCCATGTCATCACACACTTCTAGCGTTAAAATATCAATATGATCCATTATTATTCTAAATATCTTCTTGTTGCTGCCTGAGCAAGAGGGGGAAGAATGGAAGTTGTATAAGAAAGGAACTTTTTTCTCTTTCATTCCTTGGAAGGTGTGAGCCCATCCCTCCCCCACCACATAAGGTATTCCATTCCAGGGAGAAAATTTAGATGAATGGCTTAAGTGCATGTGTGCATGACCAATGAAAATAATAAGACATGTATAAGCCACAGTGCACAATGCTAATGTGGGGTAGATTCAAACTACATAATAATATTTTCCCCAGAACCCATCTACTTTCACCTCCTTTCCCCATCATCTACATGAGCATATTTAGCACACAACCCGGCAACCATCACCACTTACATTAAGCTCAGCCAGAGAAAGAAAAGGTTTCTGCGATAATGTGGGGGGAAATCTTACGTGAGTGGCTTGGAACAACGAAGAATAACAACAGGGAACTCTGATATTGTGAATTTGCCTGTTTCTATTTTCTCCTTACCCCTTCTCCAACTCCTTTATATCTGCTCGGAGAAGTTGTGATAGATATCAACACGATTATTACTATTATTGCTACCTTTATGACAATTTTTTTCTATTGTAATAAGTGAAACTGCTTTCATTTTCTTTCCTCTCCTTCTCGTCCCATTGAATATTTATAGGAGGACTAATCGTAAGCTGTTAGTATAATCGTGACGTGACTGGCATGCCGTACAGGACTCGTATGATATGGTTTTGACTGGCTGTTTACAACTAGCCAGTTACTAATAATATGTGAGCATAAATATAAGTACGTGGTTAACTAACTATATAAAATTCATATTAGGGCTAAATTTCCCAGAGAAAATAATATCCAGGAAAAAAATACACTCTTTTCTTTAGCTACAGCATTATAATAATCATGATGGTGCAGAAAGGAGCAGATGCATGGAGGGTTTCCCTCCAGTTTTTTTGCAACCAGTTCCACCACCACCGCACTGCTCACTCCATAATAATGTAAGCATTGGCAGGGGGAGCGTGCGAGGGGGAAAGTGGATGAATATGTGAGCTTTCTCCTTTTGTCCAACGTTGCTCCAGATTCTCTCTTCCAAGGTAGGGAAATGGGAAAGACGAGCGAAACATGTTTGTTTGCTGTGGAGGATGGAGAGAGAGAAAGTTAATAGTTGAGATGGAAAAAACAGCTTGACGCGCATAAAAGGTAGCTCATGTAGTTTATGAGCAGGGTTCTATATGACTGCTGCAGAGGAGGAAAAACATTTATACGCAGAGGGAACAAAAAACTTGTTAGTCCATTATATCACTCATCCGTAACTTAAATGCAAAATGGTTTTGGTAGTTCTCGCATGTTATGATAAGTGTATGGTCTCTGGTCGGTTGAGGTTTTAAAAACAGCCATATCGTATTATTAGAAAACATGAAACACGGCAGAACAAAATCAATTCCAACGCATACTGATTTCTTTCTATTGTAGTTCGGATGCTTTTCTCCAAATGTGTCATGTCTACGCATTTTGGAGGAGTTTTGTTTATAATGAATTTCCTCTTGCAATAGTTTGCAAAGTAGAGCTACATGGATAATGGGATGGACTTTTTTAAGAAGGTGGGCCGACGAGATGGCTGCATGCAGTTGCTAATTTTGATGGAATATGATTTGATCCAACTGACGGATAAAAATGCATCTGTTATGTGTTATACGAGGCTAGCGATAAGTGCATAAGTCTGGCTGAGCCCGTATAAATTGGATTCTTCCTGCTTTATTGAGTATGGCAGAAAGCCGGACGTCGGCATCTGTTTCCCTTTGTGTAGGGAAAGGGATTCCACGTGAGCGACTTTCGTCTAGCGCCGCACGCTGTTCCTTCCTCCGAATCTGTAGTCTTGACAGTTTATCATCAGCCTCGTCATTTTCAACTTTTTATAGGGATCATTATGGCAAACGCACTGGAACTTCCCGTGTTATTTATGACTTTTTTTACTATCTTCTTTCCCTTATCGCGATCATAATCAAGCCACCATTCCTCAACTAGTGAGCTTCCGGTTTGTTATTTCAACAAGCGTTTCAGCGTGGACTAGCTCATTTATCATGATGCTACTTGACTAGATAAGGGGAGAAGGTTGTGGGAAATGGGAATGACAAACACGTTGGCTACAAATGTCAAGTGGCAAGCGCGAAGGTCTCCAAATATATTTGATGAAGTGTTATGACAGGAAATGTTCAAATTGTAATGTTTGTATTATCAATTTTATATCCACATATGTGAAGGTATTTTTGTCTTTAGTCACAGTCAGTAACTTTCCTTCTAGTTTAAATCTGTCATGGTTAGAGTCAGAAAGAAAATAAGTGGTATGACTCCTATAATCATATAATTTGTCCACGAGGTCATGTTGAAGCAAAAAAAAAGACTGTCAACGACTGTTTTATTTTATGGGAAGCACTCAGCTTTTAGAAACAGATTTAAGACCAGATTTTATTTAAAAAAACAGGCAGGCATGCATGTACGAGGAGGTTTCAGCAAATACTGTCGCTTAGAAATGTATTAATACTTCCTGTGTAATACACATTTTGAAACAATTTCTCTTATACATGTTTTCCCCAAATCTTAATAAATTTAAATCTACAATTTTATCTTGAGATGTTTTTAGGTTTTTGTCTGTAGATAAACGTTCCCCACAAAAAGTTTGGAATGCCCAAGCCCGAGATATTTTGCATGGGGGTGTATTTGTTAATAAGGAATACCTTTCCAGAAAAAACCGTGATCAGAAAACTTATTCTACTTGGTGGTATACAGTTTTAAGGGTGCATTCTGAGAAATGCATAGTTACTACTTTGCTGCTTTCAATTGCGAACGCCCCCTTAAAGATAAACCGCTTGCACCCGTTGTTTCGGTTTTTGGATGTGAATTCAAATTGTCAAACGGGATAAGCTACCAGCTATTTTTTGCGCGGACATTAAAGTCACTAATACACATGTACTCCTTCTTAATAGTGTAGATTTTTCGGAGTATTTACGTATGTAGTCTTGAGAAATGAAAATATTTTGAAACGACAGTATTTGTTGGAACATCTACGTATGTATGCAAAAATAAGAATAAAACATGACAAATTGCAAGCAACCAAATTTGAGAAAACAACTTGTCACATTTCGTTGCCGGTATAATTTTTTTTTAACAAGGAATAAAGTGACATTGCAAAGATCTGGTTCTCTTCTTGTTGGTTATACAAATCTGAAGGACAACAATTAGCCATACCGCGACCAATGGCAACGATCAACGTTTCGCATTCTGGAAGCTGATACCTACTTATTACAATGTAAATATGCATAAGTATTGCTAAAGTTTAGAATTATATTTTCAATGAATAGTCGAGCAGCATTCTCAGCCTCCAAAGAAACTGGGAAACTCTTGTCGTCTCTTCCTCCCAACAAAAATTGTCCTAGTTTTTAAAAAAGCAAATAAATATTGGCATTTATTAGTTTACACACGTGTGCAAAAAAGCAGATGGAGAATCATAATGTATCCATTAGACAGGTATAGAAAACCTTATAGCGCTGCCCAGCTCTCCGCCTCACTCTACTTTCACAAGTTGGGAGCACAGACATGCCTTATGTTTTAAAAATACTTGGCGCACTCCACATTAGAGATGATTATGATTATACTCCCACACCAACTCATACCTTAGGGACCGTTCGAACGGAACGTAACGCTCTTGGGGTTGGTGGAGAGTGCCTGACATCTGCGTGACATTCCATATATTCTCGTAACTAATAACATGCGTAACAGTGGTCGGTGAAAGCAAATATCCCGATGTCATCGTGACGTACTTTCTGAATGACTCCTATCCTATATCATGCCACCGTGATCACCATTAACCATTATGAATTTGAAAGACGATCGTGATCTTATAAACAAAACGGAAGTGGCTAAACTTCTTGACTATTGGATTATAAATAATTCGAACTGTGGATCCACTTAGGTCTCTAAAACCAGCAGGGAAAATTATATTTCGAGAAGACTCACCCATCGCAAGAGCCAACGCAGCCGGAACCATAGGCTCGTTTAACTCTGCCAAAGTGAGAGTGTATTAAACGGTCCGTATTTTTTCCCTAATCAATCCATAATACATGTAGCATAATATGCGTAACATATTCGAATTTGGGGAATCGTCGTATAAGATGAATAGCCTTATGGAGGAAGTATGGAGTGACTGATTATTCCAAACATACATTGAGCCTATGGAATAGAAAATGAAGCTGGGAAATGGAGAGCCACACACATCTAAATTTTATTCCTCCAAAGAAGTCCATTCATTCCGTTCCACGCGTTTGTGTGTGGGAAGATCCAAAGGGAGCTGTAAAAAGAGAACTGGAGGAAATATATATTCCAAGACGGAGAAAGATTCCCTGGGTTTTTTAGCCTGAATTATTATTCTCTGCTTCTATCCTTCCCATTTTTTCCGTAGTCCTCCAGAAATCCGATGAGGGTTGACGGTGGAAAAATGGGGAAAGCAATATTATTTAGATTACTTACGCTAGTATCGAAGTACGCTATACTTTTAATTGTGCTTATGCAATAGCCTGTTAAATACAGGTCAGTTCCTTGATAGTTGGTTTCTAATTTTTGGAGATTGTAAACGCAACAATTAAAAATTATGAACTGGGAACGAAAGGTTGAAATTGATAGATACTTATAGCTTTATGGTGGCATAAAATTTGCACATATAACTTGAATTTTACTTTTGCTTGCGGAGCGGTGGTTAGATTGTTTTCCGCGTCGAGTTAGATTATGTTAATGTTTCCACCACTTATTTTCCTTTAAAGTAAATAATCTTAAGTGGAAACTAGCCTTTCTCATCGAATGGTTCGTGCCGTTGTCGTTGTCACTGATCTAATGTGTATTTACTTTGTTAGCTGAAGCTATAGATAATCGAGAAATAAAAAAGTGTGATGGGATGGGTGAGTCTGACTACGAAGAGAAGTGGTCCTATGGCGACATGCTGGCGAGTGTAATAAATTCTTCTGGTGGAGAAAGATGGTGAGCGAATCGTAATATGTTTCCCCGAAAAACAAAATCCTCGCAACTGTTCCTCTAACCAGGCTGTAATGTAATTGAAAAGGACAACTTGTATCACTCCGAGTGAGCATGGCGAGGTTTTAGTGACATGATGACATCGAGCAGGTTATAAATGTTGGAATGCGCTTTCCCTACCCAAATAGCAATTCTCATATTGTGTGGAGCAGGAGGGGGAGGAATTTGGAGTGCCGAATTTTATCATATTATCTCCTCGTCATTTTATCGTCAGTATTGGGATATTTTTTTATATGAAAGTTGTTCCAATTATTCATTGAATAAGTAGAGCGTGTCCTCACCTCCCTCGACGTTGGAATCATTAGAAATGTCAGTTTCGTACGTTTCTCTACTGCAGATATGTACAAGCAAGGCTGTAAGATATGACTATAATGGGAGGAAGGCTATGTTGGCTTATTTGGAAACTATAAAATTGACCAATTGCATAGTCAATATAATGAATTGGGGCTTAAATAATATGTATTTACGTGCCAGATAGCTTCCTGATAAAATCAAGCAAAGAATAATGCAGTGCCGGTCTCATCCTCCGTTTTTATTGACCAACGCAATAATAGAACCAATAAACTGCTTACTTCTATGCATGTTACTTCCACAGTGACATTTCGGTCCGCTTCAAGAGAGAATGCAGGAAACGATAAAAAAGATATTACTCCGTTATGAACTAGGCAGAACATAAGTGAAGCGTTTTTCTAGATGGTCATTACATAAGTTGTAATAGATGGGTTTATTGAAAGGACGCAAAAAGGTGATCGATTTGGGTCCATTATATTGCCATGTTTCCTGCACCGCAGTGGAAAAAGTCAGTCATATCGGATGTTTCATTTAGATGTATGCTGGAGTGATTGGAAATGCATGAAATTGGAGGAAATAAAATTATCTCCATGATCACGATATTCCTGATCCTGCTCATACTTTATAACTTGAGAGCTTAAAATGTCTTTGTTTCATTTCATTTCCGCCTCTGACTCTCTTTCAACCTGAGTACATGAAGTCCTTGCAAAAAAAAGGTTGAAAGAAAAATATTAACTACGTTTCATTCCATATCCCTTTTATTTTTCACTTATCAACCTTTACCCTTTCATCGTCAGTTTACATAAATTTAGTACGTGATAATTCATCCCGTGTATTCTTCTCCGTTAATAATGTTTGTTTTAGGAGCCGCTCTACTTCTGTGCACAAGTTTCCATCGCCAAATTACACAGAATTTATTTATTTATGTGTGCACATGTGTCGTTTACAGTGGTTCCGGTATGGGATGGAAATCTTGGAACAAGAGAAAAAAAATTTCCGTACTTATGTCTGGAGTCGGGTATTTCTTTTTTTGCGGTGAGCCACCGCACATTTTTTTATACTACTGAAAATTTGTTTATTTATTTGGGGCTAAGGGAAACAGGACAAACAAGGCGTCAGCAGTGTACTGCTCCTTTGGTTATTGTAACGTATTCAATTTCATTTCGTCTGAAAAGACTAAAGTCAGGTATGGATTGGCATAGAATCCCATCTGAAGCAGGTTCCTGCAGTGTAAAACGTGATCCGTCTTAGCCCACACAGCTCCCGGTTCCCTTCTGTTGCTAATATTCCACGTATGAAAAATCGGGTGATAAGGATCTCCCTCCACTATATATTTTTTCGGATAAGCCCAAAAGGGCAGGATATCTTGGGAGAGGGAATGAATGAGTTGGTTCCACTGGAGAGAAGAAATTATAGATAGTAGCCAGGCAAGTTGGGGTTGCTAGAGCTACAACGTTGGTTCTACCTGGAAGTAAGTCGATTCAGAATCTGGAGAGATCTTTTGTATCTTTGAACAACATGAGCCCACCCTTGGCCGACAGATGATTCCAACTTTTGAGAAAGCATCCCTGGCGCTAGCTATATATGAAGGGATTTTAATATCTTGAAAGTGGGATATATTTTATGTATTACTACTATTGATATTAGCATGCTGATACCTACTCGCAGAAATCATATACATAAACGAGCAATATGCAAATTAATGTCATGACGGGACAACATCTAAACTACAGTCATATAATATGTATTTTGAGCC
>JAQGAH010000388.1:0-42132 GCA_034696885.1 Lepidocyrtus paradoxus | reverse complement strand
TGGTCAACGTTACTGTAGGGCACAATGCTTATGAAATAATATGATATGAATATGATTATTGTTGAAGAATAATTGTGGCCCTACAAATATAATAATATAAAATTGATCAATTTTTCAGGGAAAAAACATCAAGTGCAAAACAAGAAGAGTTTTTGCAAATATATGCATCCACACATAGCATTTTTTTGCTATATCGATATGCCCCTACCAACTCAACCACAATGTCAAAGATCCCGATGCCCCCACTCAATCCTCCACTCTTGGGCTATGATATGATAAGCATCGATAACAGTTAATTTTTATGGAAAAGAAAATATTCAACTTTACACGAAAAACCTAGCCTTTCTTTTTCCCTAAAAACATTTCATTTCATGCATGATAATTGAAGGCGCTTACAGTTGTAGCCTGAAGCGAGCTTCCACTATGCATCGCCGCCGTACATGTTTACATCTAAACAACATAAGCGCTACCTCAGATACACACTATAATCCCAGAGCATTAAACATCCCATCACGTTTCTTTCTTACGTAAAAAGAACCAACGCCTCCAACAATAGCGGAGAAGCTCGATCCGTGCATTTCAAATTTTACAAGAAATGCTTATTCCTTCTTACAAGACGATAGTTCTATGGATGCTCCCAACATGTCTGAAAATTTTCATATCAAAAAAATTAATTGAGCCAAAAAGCAGGGTTGCCAGCCACACCTTAAAAAAGCAGTGTGCTTTGATGGATGCTGCAATGACCCAGAGCTATTTGTGAAAAAAGAGACGTGAGAGGAAGGGAGCTTCATCATTTCATTATCAACAAACATAGTCTTGTCTTCATCTTACCTCACCATTATAGATGTCTGTTGGGAGCCACCTACTTTACCTATCAATTTCTTTACTCTTTACAGAAAAGATTTTTTTATTTCATTAAAAGAGTTTGTCTCGTCTTGCTCAAAATTTCTAAACTTCTCCTATACTCCTTCTGCCTCCATATTTGTGTGGATGCCCATGTCAACTAATAAGACAGTTTAAGCTCAGCCGATCAGCCCGAAACGAGAAGATTATAAGCAGGAGAGCGAAAGGAGATATCTCCGGAAGAGAAGATATGCTTTTCGGGATAAAAAAATATATGAATAAGGAAGTTTACACAGATTTAATATTAGCTTTTGATTACTTTTTACTTTCTCGTATGAGCTGAACAGAAATGAGTCCCTTATTGGTCTATGGCGTTGCCGGAACAGAAACGGCTATAGATCCATCTAAAAAAGTCATGCGTTACACATCTCATCAAAGTATTATTAGAGGAGACTTAACAGCCACAAAAATGCGACATAGTATATTTCGTTATCACGACAAAAGCGAAAATAAAAATCCTTACAACCCCATTTATCTGCATTTGAATAGGGTATAAAATTTCATTTTTTTTGACGTTCAGCTCACTACCATCCTCAGATCGCCTTCACAACGCTGTTGTTCTTTTCAGTATGCATGACATGCCACACCACACCAGAGTCTCTTGTGTTTTCCTGCTTGGAGGAATATAGGAAGGAAAAAGGATAGATAAAAAGAAGACGCAGTGGCGACACAGCCAGCATTAGATTTCACTCAAGCCAAAAAAAAAACCAGCGTTCGACATGAATTGCTCACTCACATCACATCGTCGTCATCATCAGGATCAGGATTCAGGATCCGCATCAACGTACAAATTTGAGACTAGGCCTCTATAAGTTTGTTATTGTTGTGTCCTCCGGCGATATGATTCCATTGTGGATGAAAGCGGAGCCCCCTTATAGCTACTGCTATTTACTGGGTTGCCACCAGTGAAAAAAAAATCTTTCTTCTTCTCGCTCGCTCACTCTCCTTCCTCCAATTGTTACACTCTTCATAACAATAATCTCCTGAATAATATCTTGAAAATTACTCTCCCAGACGGAGATTACAGTTTGTCTTGTCTTTCCCCTTGCGTGGAGAAGGGAAATCTGAGGAAGGAATATTAAAAGTCCGGAGGAGTCTCCACAATCACCATACATAGCATCCATGGAGATCCACGGATGAATGGAGAATCAGTTCAGCTATCACGGACTAAAGGGCTTTGATATGATGAGTAGGCAATTTCTATTTAGGGCTAAATGGGATTTCGATTTGACATGGATTAATGCCACCACTATCACCGTCATATAATCATAAACTGTTTATTGCTGGTTGGTCTCTCCTCCATCCCTCATCCAGCTCAGGATGTGTTTCTTCTGACTTTGCTCTTGTTCCATGCTACGCCTCAAAACTTTGTCCATTCATGGGTTTTCTTGCTTTTATTACTTGAAGCTAGCTCATTAAATAAAAAAATTCGTTGTAATTATGATGATTACGTTGGTAATTACTATTGGATTACCTTGTCGTTCGTTACTTTATGCGAGCTACTTTCAGCTCAAGATTTGGAGATTGCAATCGATAACAAAATAAACATATTTAGAAAGGGGAAGCTTGTGTAATGGGATGAAGAATAAAGTTATTTCAAGAGCAATTATGCAAGTCCTTCTTAATAACTTTTATTACTTGGGCAACTTGAATTGAAGAAAAGCCTTATTAACAATTTTACCCTCCCTTTCACCATCTTCCCTCTTATGGCTAAGAGGGTATATAATAGTATGCAAAAGCTTTATATCGTGATCATGATTCATGATTCCGTTGATACGATGATGCTGGGGATGATGAGAATGACGCAATCTTAGGCATTATAAAAGGATTAAAAATCCAACTTTCCTGCATGATTATTACTTACCATCACCATTACCATCATCGAGCGAGAGAGCAACTTTTTGATACTGTTTGAACATCTCATTTTGTTTAACTGTCACTGCAATAAAGTTTCAACACGTATTTCCCCCCTTATGCCTTCATCTCCTCTTTAAAAATCTCTCGTAATTCTGTACAGCTCGCATATAAAACTCCCTTTCCCGAAAAACATTTTTCGCCGCTTTGCTTTGAATGTTTGAATAGAAAATTATTATCGTGTCACTCTGGAAGCTGTATAAATACCAACGGGATTTAGTGCAAAAGCAAATACAAGCTCTAGACAAAGTTAAACGGGATGATGAGGATGACTGCAACAAGGAGGAGAGCGACAGGGGAAAAAAATAATCCATTCCATCAGAAATTCTCTAAAACGTAAACGACAAAGCTATTTAAAAGGTTTCTCGCCTTCCTAAATCGTCCTCCTCAGTGCGTCCTCAGTAGTGGAGAGGATTGTAAATGGGTTAGGATTATTAACAGTCATCAATTTACTCCGGTAATCACACACACATTACGACATTACAGTTGGAATGAGAAATTTTGAGCTTGGAACCATATTCATTCCTTTAAATGGAGATGAGTCCCGTTTTTTTAAAAAGTCAGTCCTCATCATCACCATCATCAGAGCGAGCTGGGAAGCTGGAGTTGGTGATGATTTTGAAGGAGATTTAACAATGGCATTGATGATATCAGATGACGTGATGTGATCCACTTCGTCATGGAATGTTTTTTTAGAAGTTATTATGCCACATGTACGAAACGCGTTGTCGGAAAGTGTTAGAAATTAAATCTGAGAGTTTTTCTCTCCTTTAACAAATATCTTTCAAAAAACTCGGCACTTGTTTTTTAGTACTCGAGTAGTCCTTCCTCTGTTGTTTCTTTTCTCCTTCCATTCCGGAGAGAGAATGGAGCGGAGCGGGGAAGGAGAGAGGAAGGAGAATCCAGGCAAAAATAAAACCAAGGAATACACGAGGGAGAAGTAATTTCTTTGTTAAACTCAAGTTGAAAGTATTTTAATCCCAGAAGAAGAGCCCTTCTCACTCCTTGCTTGTGATGCACGTAGCATTATATTAGTTTCCCTGTTTCCCTTCCTTGTTTCCGTAGGAGAACAGTCTGTGATTTTTTTTTCGTGGTGGTGGCAGAGGTGGGAGCAAAGTAGTAATAACAATAAAATGGTGGTGGTATGGCAGGGATGAGAAGGTGGCTCACTGAGTTCCCTTCCCAATTAAAAACTGCGTTGGAAGATGCAGATTTAATTGTGAGCTGTATAATGGTGTGGTTTGTTTTGTTTTCAACAAGTGCACCATCATCACCACCTCGCCTCATGCCATATTCTCACTTGAGAAAAAGTCTCCTTTTATATTTCGCTGGGATGAGGGGGAGATGAGAAAATATACATATTTACAAGAACTTAAAGCTCTTGAACAAAGGCAGAGGCTCTCTCTCATTTTCTGCACTCGTTGGGATTGGGCTCATTAAGTGCTCTACAAGAGGTACTGATCAGCAATTCAGCATCCACCTCAGTCTTAATGATGGAAACAAGATGTGGAGTCGAAAAAAAGGGTGAGTGGCTGAGATTCTGAAGGAGGGACTGCCTCTGCCTCATGTAAACTTTTACTTTTGAATCTCTAATTAGCAAAGTATTTTGGCATGGCTAAGCAGAGCAAATAATAAAATAAATAATGTTTTTCACGTCAAACCTCCAATATATTAATGGGACGGCTCATTATATATGTTTTTACTTGCGAGGGCATTGATTATACTGACTAGAAAGTTCAAATAAACTTGAGCTCTAGTGGCCTGGTGCACTTAATTAAATAAATTATATATTCAACTTTAGGAGATCGATACGTCTACAATTTTGCCAATACTTATATTTCAACTGGCAATCATGATGATGATGATGATGTTGACGATGATAAAATAATAAATCGCAAGAAATATAACGAACGCGACAAGAAGTTCTTTTTACATAGGAACTGCAATGAGCTCTGACAAGTTGTTGGCTAAAAAAATAATGGAAGTGAGCAAACGTAACCAACCGTCATTATCATGTTGTGTCCCCCTACTTGAACCTTTTTTTTTTCTTTTAGCTTCTCTTTCTTGTCCTTTGTTACCGTTTGAATTCCTTCAGTGTTTCTTCATAACCGTATCGTCGTGGTCGGTTTTCTTGGAAGTCGTTTGATCTTTACGGGACCAACTGGCCATGCAAAGGCTAACAGGAATGCTAGTGAGGATATATGCCTGCTTGGTCCATATAAGTTTAGAAGCCCCCTGTCTAGTAAGTGGAAGTAATATTGGAAAAACCTTTAAATAAGTTTGGCATCTACTTGCCCACTTCTCTGGCAATGGTTAAGTGTGTCCCCTTTCACTACAGGAAGGAGGAGTGATCATCATCATGAAACATTATTACCGCAGCAGACGGACTCGTGAGGGAAGACGAAGTGGTTGGTGATGATGGCATGGCATGGCCAACTTCCCTTTTCTGTTCTTTACAGTTCCCCAAGCGAAACAAGAAAGCTACTCCGGCCTTTTACCACTATTTGCTTTTTTGTCCACGAGCGAGAAAAAGCAGTGCTGGGAGGGATTGTGGAGAGTGAATGAAAAAAGGACACAGGGAAATATAAAAGGGGGGATACAAAAGGAGAGGAAGTAAATGAGGGAAAATTTCTGCCAACTCATCTGAAATCCTTCGAGAAGATATTAAACTTCTCCATCCATTCCACCCAGAGATGAAGGACGAAGAAGGAGGGTAATAATTTGGGGAGAAATGTTTCTTGTACGAATTCTTTTCCCTCTTTAACTTGACTCGCTAGCATACGTACAGAGCCCACATGTGCATCTAATGATATTAGTTTATGTTTTATATGCAAGATATGTTTTGTTTCCGAAAATATACTTTTTTTTCGCTCTCTCTCTCCAAGAGACAATATTTTTAACGAGGACGACCTGGCATCCCTCCTCCTCATCATCGGGATCCAGAGAGGAGGAAGTGTTTGTCAGAGGCATGAATGCAGAACGAACGCTCCCATTATTCCCACACTTCCATCCAGTTTGATCGGAACATCAGTCAACTTTTATCACCTTCTTCCTCACTTGCAATTGCAACTTTTTTTTCGGCTTCTCCTTCATCCATCCCAGTTTTTGGCTAGTAGTTAGTTCCCACTCGGCAATGAAACCTAAAAAGCGTGTGCTTTTACCATAGTGAGAGAGGGAAAGCTATTCATTCCAATCTGTAGATAAATGCAAAGCAATTTTTCCCTTCACTATCATCATCACCGCCGCCATCCCATCGCCATCCTCACTAAAGAGAAAATGGTTAAGTAGTATTTTGGCGATGGTCGTTATGAGTCCCGAGACAGTAGTCCACACTTTTCCAACTTGGCTTTTTATGTCTTTTGGCCTTGCCTTCCCTCCTCAAGAAAATGTCAATAATTTTGGAATTGCCAATTCTGGCTTACTCCATATATTATTAGGGAATGACCAGTTATATGAACTCGCTGTATAAAGGGCTAGCATATAAATAGGAATTCGGAGGAAATAAGAATAAACAACGTTGCGTTCTTGGCTCCGTTCTAGAAGAAAAAAAGGATGGCCTTCAGAAACGGGGCTTGAAAAAAATAAATTAACCCCAAATGGAATAACATAGCTGGATAAAGTGAAGATAATAACTATGCAAATGATACGATTATTACTGATGAATCGTACTAACTACGTAGCATTAACCTTCGACACCATTATGGGTAAACGCTTTGTTAAACTTTCATCAGTGATATTTTCGTAACTTTTAAACTGTCAGAGGCGAACACATTATGTCACTGAAATTAGCATTAAAAACCTGTCCCTATGATACCCCACTCGATACACTGTCATTTAAAACATATATTGACCTTGACCTATGACCCTTGGCGGTCACTAGATTTCTTCCAAAATCGTTACCTGGAGTATGGGTACACTCTTGCAAAATTGGGAGAAAAATGGTCAAGATATATGAACTGTAGGTTGTCCACAGGCGGACGGACAGACATAACATCGAACCATTTGCTTAACATAGCCTCTTCAGCTATGTAATAAACGAATGCAATTTAAGCTATAATCAACATTGTTATTACGTTCCTTCACAGCAATAAAAATTAATCCCCCATAATATTATAGCCTAGGCCTAGTTCTTTCTCAAAAGCGGAGAAAATCATTCATACTGGAATGGACAAAAGGTTATTGCATACTCCATTCGATTGGAAAATGTTTCCAGGTTACTTTGAGTACATAAAAAGGTAAGTGCTTCCACAATTTCTCTGGTCATGTGTGGTTTTTTCTCTCTGGAAATTAAAGTGCATAACAGGCACATGCTGTCCTCGTTTGCTACAAATGTACGCTCACTTCTGACTGACATAAACCACATGATTGCGTAATGATAGTGGCTTGGGAGCGGTTTCCTTTCTGGAGTTTTAAGGTAAAATGCAAAAGTAGTAAAAACACAGTCAGTCCAAAGTTTTAAAATCATTTCGCCGGCAACACAAAAAAATCCCGTATTTTTCGGCTTTTTAACCCTTCCTTCTAGCTTTTCTTCAGAGACATCCAAAAATCTCGAGAATTGGTGATGAGGTCGGTCATTGGTCGGCAGCCGAGGAAATAAAAGTTCAAAAAATTATGCCGATGGTCATACATTCCTGAAGTTGTTTCTTTCCACTTATTTTCTATTTTGTAAGCATAACATAATAAAACAGAGAGAAAGACATAGACTACTTTTGATTCAAAATACGGAATGTTCCGTAAGGATGCTCATCCTTTTTCGTGTGACCGGAGCTTGGAGTATCATCACATTATCCTGAATGCAAAACAGGAAGTTCCATGCCATTTCGCGCGTTCCTCCTGACGATAAAAAAGGCGATAAGGTGACAGGACCAACCACCCACCCACACTGGTTTACAAGCCCCTCTACAAACCCATTTTTCGCGGGAGGTTCTCTGCCCATATCACATCTCCTTTGGAAACACTTTCCGTATCCCAGGATATTTTTTTCTCTTTAAAAAGGCGGTGAAAAATAAAAGGGTTATTTTTAGGAGAAATCCTCAACGGATAGAGAAACTCCAGATATAAAGCAACTTTTTAATAGCTTTACTTTTTCCCTTCCCCATACTTCTCCTTGGGAAGTTCAGTAATGCACTGGAAGCAGGCACGTCATGTCATGCCATATCTGTTGTTATTTTCTCCAGAAGGAGAAGAGGGAAAAAAAATCCAAAAATAGATGTCACACTGTACATGTGCATTTTTTGTTCCTGGACAATAGGCCTAGGTATATATGAGTAAGGAAGGAGAAAGGGAAGTAGTAAAGGAGACCGATAAGAAAAGGCGAACCAGAGCAGAAACTTGTCTTGAACTTCCTCTCCCAAACTTTTTTGTATACTTCTTGAGAAGGAGGAATTCAACCGGTAAATGGACAATGCATCCCAAAATTCCAATGCACTATATCATAAATATTGTCTATGGACATCCGACTTGATTTTTTTCTAGTTTTTTTCCCTCCTCCCTTTGCGAAAAAATTGCGGCGCTGGGAAAAATATATATGATGGGATGATAATATGATGATGATGACCACGCCAGATTTTTTCCCTTCCTCTCATTTCTTAAAAATAAATGCGTAGAGTGAAGTGTATCATGGCCTATCTCTTAATCAAGCCAGGGAGAGGAGAGGGGGAAACGGAAATGATTGTGGTGGAGCATGAGAAGAAAACAAGCAAGATAAGAACAATTTTTTATTGCTTGGTGGCAGTGGCTCTTCCTTTTAAAAAATCATATCATTCCTTTCTGATGATGATATTGCTGATCTAGTGAAAAAAATAAGTATAACAAAAACTTGTATTCATTCTGGGTCCCTTCCGAAAAAAAATTATGATACAATAAGGAGCATGATCAACATCACATGGGAAAGAAATGGCTGGAACAGGAAGGGAATAAACAGTCGACTCAGCTTCTATTCAGTAGACTTGTCAGTGATCAAAAGATTGGATGATATGAATGAAGCCAGGGTAAAAAAAACTCTTCCTGAATATATTTTCCTTTTGGAATTTTGAAAGAAAAAACATATCTCCCTCTTTCTTGAGATCACTCACTCCAGGATATATCATATACATGCGTAAATTAGCACCCAGAAGCATTCTCCTGGTTACTTTTGCTTGGCCTGAGAACCACTTTCTTTTCTAACTGTTGTTCGCAGTAGCATGCTAAGTATATGATACATGAAATGAAATGTTGTGAAATCTGAGTCCATATCGAAAAACCGCTTAGTTGAAAGTACCCGTGTCAGTGTGTGTGTGAGGGAGAGCCGGTCGGTGTGCTATAACTGGATGTATGTAGTTGCATGTCATGAATCATCGGAATTTTATAGGAAGGCAGAAAAAAAGTTCATTCATAAATTTACATGAAAGAGAAATAAGAATATGATGGTGGTATGGTGGCGGAGAACGGGCGAGGGAAACAATGCGAAATCAACATGTTATGAGAAACTGTAAAGAAATTCGTATTCACGAGATCTCTCAGTTCACTTTTCACGAGATTTTTCTTCCCTTTGAAACCCTTTGAAAGTTAAGCGGAGGAGGGGAATCGACTTAAAAACTTATCTTCTCTTTATCAACTGAACAAGTACTTTATTTATATTGTTGCTAAATGCGGGAGAGAGTTTCCCGTTTCCCCGGGCATTTCCCATCTTCACTGGAAATGCGCTTAGTGCTCGGCGCTTTGGTTTCTCCTGTTGTGTGCTGATGTGAGCGCTCCTTTTTTTCTTGCCTTGAGCTAATTCCCTCCCTTATTCTCTAGGCCGTTTGCCACAGCTTATTTTATTTCCCTTTTCCTCCTGGGTGAAAAAAGAAACGGGATGTACTTGAGAGAGCAAGCTCCTTTGGTTCGTAATAAACAAGAAACTTCCTAAATAAGCCAAACCTCTTAAATCACTTAAGTTACATAATATATCCTCTCTGATTTCATCATAATTCTCTCCATCTCTCCTCATTCAACACTGGAGCTGTGAGAAATGAAGAGGATGATGATGAGGGAGTTGAGCCATGTATCTCTCCTTATGCGTATATATGAAATATGAAACAAACAGTATAACAGTTCCAACAAACAATTTACTCTTGCTGTTGTTCTCTTTCCTTTTGCTATCGTCGAAAAGAAGAATGAATCATTTTGATATGGACATACGAGTAACATACATCATATCTCTATATGAAATGCTTATAGAAAAGTTGGAGAAGCAGATAGGAAGGAGAGCACAAGAAAAAGGCAACGTTGAAGGCATAAGGAATGCGGTTTCAATACATGAATAGTTTTTATTTTCTTCACTTACATTCTCTCCAGCGAGGCCAAATCCTGAAAGGAACCCTTCTCAATAGTGTGGATCTCGTTATCCGACAATTGTCTGCAAGTTAATTCAATCAAAAAAAGTTTTTTTTTCCTTGAGTTCATGTCATGTCGCTTTCGGCAAATCACATTTACAGTTTGAGCAACCAAATATAAGTACATTGTTACAGGGGAATATTGTTCGGTTTGAATCAGGCTAGTTAGCTATTACATAAGGGAAAAGATTGAGGAAGAAGGTAAAGCACAAGCACAACTTTTAAAGCCAAACCTTTCAAAAGCCATTCCCACTACTCCATGCTATGAAACTACGTACATAATGTATGCTGCTATTAGGGAAAGGGGAAAAAAACTTGTAAAAAAGTGCTCTTACTTTTCAAAAGTTGCTCTTGCAACAATCAATAAGCTAAACATGTTTCCTTCAGAATGTAAGACGCGCAAGCCAAATGAAGATGATGAATGCAGGGATCGCGTGAATCATGCTTAGTTTAAATCCAACACTTTTTTTTAATAACTATCCGGGAGAAAGGAAACGAATGCGAAAATGATCTTACTTAAATTTTACTGTCTTCCTTTTCAATCATCTTGCCTGATTCTTCCTTCCCTTATTAAATATTAACACTATGCAGATGTTATGTGATCAAGCGTGATATTGCTTTTTCCATTGTTATTTTAGCATCAAAATATTCAAATTGAAATTCATTTCACAACCCACCAATCCCATTCATTTAGGGAGCATTGTGTTCAGCTGGGCATTGCGTAGTCATCCTTTCCAACTAAAAATATAGTAACGTTTAGTGGGAAAAAAGCTAGACTTTGTAATATTAATATTAATTCTCCAACTCCAAACTCTTGGCACGCACCGCATCCCACTCTTGGCCAAGCACACTCAACTTGAAAAAAAAATGTATTTAAGACTTGCATTCATGTCGGACTCCTTCTTCTACAGACAATTAAAAGAGGATTAGCAGTCATGCAAGGAATTGGCCTATTGCGTAATGATAAGTATATGATATTCTAAAAAACACTATCCGACTTCCATTCCTATTTACTTAAATGGTCCTAATCAACCATCACCATTTTCAATTAGAATGACATGTGGAAAAAAATAATGCAAGCTATAGTTGGTCGAACTGCTGCGCTGCATTTTTTTGTTCCTCTTGTGGAAAAAAAAAACTTTCCCTGTAATTCTTTTCAGAGGACAAGACAATGAGGGAGTGACAAACGCCTTTAAGTACGGAGGCCATTCATCTGCCGACATTCATCTTGCTTTATTGTGTAGATCAGTCAGAACGAGAACATAAATATTTTAGATGGGAATCCAAATTGAAATTGTTGAGGGAAAAAAACGAAACGATTTTTTAAACTTGCTGTTTGAAATAAGCACATTATGCAGGGAATACATGTTTTTTTAAATATAAATCTGAAATACTTAAATATATTCCGCTAAAGCGCTATCTAACAGTTAAGCATGTGGATGGGGGCTTTAATGTGAGCTGTGGTTACCATTTGCATCGTCAGCATCCCCGTCATCATGATCATTATCAGAGTAAAGTCTAAACAAGAGTTATTCTCGGGAGAGCATTACAAGACGCGTAACAACAAACTACAGAACAAACAATACAAGCGCTTGAGCTACTACACAACTCGTGTTCCTCCTCTCAATGTCTCTTGAGTTTTTAGCAGGGATGAAGAAAAACAAAACCACAGGTTCGTGTGATGTGAAATGTGAATGCTGTTGGATGTAATTTCATACAGGGGTAAAAAAAAATTGTGACAATGGTCAGAGTCTCAGTCCCTGCAGCAGAGAGTTGGAACGAGAGTACGCGAAGGAGAAACGGAGATCAATGTTGGATCTTGGGTATAAAAAAACGAATGTAAAATGTTTATGTAAATTCCGTAATGTTTTTTTGAATTCTGATAGAAAAGTAGCCATGAAGGAAATCTAGATGTATTCAATCTACCCAATTATTATCGCGTTTGGTTGGTGTTAGGCACTTAAATGCCTACACTTGTTATACCTGCTCTCTGACTCTTGTATGGATTCACTTGAGGAGGGAAAGGAAATCACGACAGTTAAAAAAGGGACTTTTAAAGGTGGCTAAAAACATCTGTACCGAGCAGTTTCTATATTGGTGATTTTCTCCTTTGAATAAAAATAGATACATAAGGTGTATCATATTGAGAGCTTTTCTCCATTCAACTCTTTTTTTTTCTCTTAGACACTTAAGCTATGAGGATTGTACACTGAACAACAAATTATGTAAGGAAATCCCAACGTCAGGAAGTATGCATGATTCCATTTCACAGTTTCAATTTTTTTTCATCCTCTTCCAATCAACATTTCAAGAGGACTACAACCCAACCAATTTGACAGTTGTGTGACTGTAACAAAAGTAAATTTAAAATCCTACTTACCTACCTATCCTGCATAGCATTCGAGCACAATAGCAGCTAGCGATATTAGGGAAAAGTCATTGCTAAACAATAACAATATAAAACGTCAACAGTTATACAGCAAGGAGGAAAAGGAATAGCGTTTTTTATTCTTCAAGTAGGAATGAGATGCATTAGCATAAATTCACTTTAAATAGGAGAGGAAGCAGGCAATATCAAGCAGTGGAGCGTGTATAAAGGGTATGGATAAAAATTGAATTTATTACGTAAACAATCAAGTAACTTACATGACACGAAGGCTTCCAAGACCAGCAAAATCTGAGAGTCGAATCACTGTCAAGTTGTTGCCTTGGAGCTCACTGGAATAAAAAGAGAGAAAAAAAACGGGCTAGAATAAATATAAGAAGATTGATATGTAAAGTAAGAGGGGAAAGGATTATCTTGCACAATTGGTTTCATTTAAGGGAGCCATTCCTCCACATTTACATTTATAAAGGGATTGTGGACTATTTAAGTAATTGCATTATTACTAAATGCTTGCAGAGGAAAGGGAACTTATTATTTCATTTCTCATGGGATTCCCGGCCCATACCACAATGTAGTCCCATTTAGCTGTACATCGTTGCCTTCATCCGATGAGTAAACAGTTGGATGGCAGGCGATATAGAAAATTTATGTAGATCAGATCATGATTCGTGATCATTACATAATATGAAGTTAAGTGAATTCCTAATATCAACCAAACATATCATTATACCCCAGCGTAATAAACGGCATAAAGGATTCTTTTTTCGTCTTTCTTCTCATCACACTCATTTTTACACATTTCTCTCTCCATGTTTACCTTCCTCCTCCAGGAGTGTGGTGTCATATGGCGTTGAGGAAATGGTCTTTTTCTCTTCTTCTGTTGATGTTGTTGACTTTGTTGACATAACGTATTTAGTTCACCTGAGATATGAGATGTGGGAAGGAGTATCCCGTCAATATCAGGATCCCATCCCCTCAGGATACTCTTTTTTATTTATTTATGGCATGATTAATGCATGACGTTAGGTATGAAATGATTCATATATGGTTATACGCATCTGCCAACTGGATTTTTATTTGAGATGGAACATGATGTAGGAAATGCGTCGGTCATGTCATGTCAGGATCATGATCGTCGTGACCATAGCTTTTTTTATGGATGGTTCATGTTTCTTCATGTAGCTCATCTAAAGGTAGAAAAAATGGGGCTTATCACCCTCCAATATTTGTATTTGTTTAGTTGTCCAGCTAAAAAGGCTTTCCTCATCGGGCTAAGTATGCTCTGATTGGGTTCCAGATAAAATGCTAATGATAAACAGGGATAAATGCAAATAAATAGTGCACTTACACCAGACATTAAGTTATTTCATAACTTCATTATTATTATATGTGGGGCAAATGTGAGAAAAAATATGATAATTTCCAGTTGGGCCTTAACCAACTATCGTGGTCGTGACGAAGATTACCCATATCATAATATCATATCATCATTCTCCGCACTAGCCAACAATTACTTCCAGACGGTTTCGTCAGTGGAGAAAAGCAAAAAAAAATGTTTTCTGCTTTGTTAGTCACTCCAGCCAAAAGTATGTATCCCAGATCGATTATTACGCGCTCGATGTTTGCTCACCGTTACACAGCCCTCTTATTTATCTACATGGGTTGGCCGAGAGAGAGAGTAAACTTGAAATCAGATAAATAGTGCACGACACGATACACACCATTTCATATATCTATATTTTTGTTTCGACTCTTTCAGGTTCACTCCGTATTTTTTTTGTCTCCTCTTCATCCCAATTTGTTTGTTGCAAAATAGGCTTTTTCTCTTCTACTTAAACACGCACGTAACGAAAAAAAAACTTCTTTTCAACTTCACATCTCAATGAAAAGGGGGTTCACAGTCCACACATGAGAATCATTCCAGCCATAGACTTATGAAAAGGCTTTTTAGAAAAAAAAAATGAAGATTTTTTTTTCGCTTTCCCATTACATTCTTCCCCATCCCTAAAACGGGCTGAGAGAATACGTGAGTGAGTTTAATTCTATTTTCAAACGTTTACCTTTTCATCTCTGTAAGCTATATAAGGAGTTTATATAAAGTAGGCATATACGAACTGTCAGTTATGTACTGGAGTAATGACGGATTACTGATGGTTTGTAAATTTGTTCACGTAGATTTTTTTTAAATAGATGAGAGACCATCGTGATCCTCATATCCATCCAGAGATTCGTAATCAAGGGAGTCTCCGTCATTGTTCATGAGCACATTTTTTTTCGGTGCGTTGTTGATGCTATATTGGGATGGTGTTGATAAAATGGTACGCTAATGTTGCCAGAATACCTCGTTCATATTGAGAATAATTTGTAATATGATTTTATATTATCCAACATCAACAACTTTCAGTCTACCCTCTTCCCTCATGGACTGTGAGTTTGACGAGAAAGTTCGGATTGGGAGATGAAATGATGATGATCTTGATTCGAACTAAGTATTACAGCTATTATATAACTGTTTAGGATTTTTATATTCAGGTTTTTTATTGATCGCTAATGCGTATATGAAAGGGAATGGAACAACTTTAGATTTCCATTACTTAACTAACGCATTTGGAACTTAACTAACAAGATAAGTTTGATTTTCTTGAACATGAATTAAAAATAAGTTAACTCTTTGCATAAGATTGAAAATGATGGGGAAGGAGGAAGTGCAGCTGGAAATGGCACGGGGGATAATAGAGAAAGTATTTCTTGCTTGCATATCTCCCCATCATCCTGGATCGACATCGACAGCAAAGGAATGAGCCATGTGTCATACAATGCTAAAGTTAAACTCATGTCTCTTCACGATACGGTACGGCACATCGGTTGGGAAAGCTGACACGTAATGAGAACTTCTTCAATTTCCTCCAAATGTCAAGCCAAACTCCTGGCGAAAGGTTCCCCATCTATTCATCCCCATTCCTTGTGGAAGGCAAAGCGACAAAAATTCCTCTGCCAGTTCCATTTAGACACACCTGTACCAACTATAGCATCCCAACTTCAATGACAAGTTGCGCCTGGATCATAAATCTTTTCGAGTTACAATTTACAGTTTTTTGGGAGGAAGGAGCAGTGAAAAGGGAGGAAGAAGAGTCTTGCCGTGCCATTATTCTCAGACACAATTTCCAAGCCAGAAGCTCCCAACTGCAGAGAGCTATTCCCTCCTAAGTATGACATCAAAGTAGGGATAGCAATAGCCATAGCCATAACCAACCACTTCAAAAGAAGTAACGCTGCAATTTCCCAGTAAAGCACGGTAAATAACTTAATATTCACTCACGCACAATTTTTTTTATCCTTTCTTTTTACATTTTTGCGATTCACGGATCCCCCTTTTTATAACCATTTTTATCTACAAGTCGTGGCTCACTTGACACCTATTTATTTATCAATCAACAGCCACCCCCAGCATAAAGTAGCCAAGTAGTGATTATCCTCCATAATTTAATTATGCATGTTTGGGGTAGTGATAGCCATTATTATAAAGTTTTCTGTTGTTTCTTTATATTAAACTTAGTTATCACAACAGACTTGACCAGAAAAAAATACATATAATATATTTTAGCGTAAATATGCGCCTTTTATGCATTTATTCAAAGAAGAGAGAGGACAGACATTCAGACATTCAGACATATCAGCCTATATATTTTTTCATTAGAAATTACCACTTCGTGCGCCAACCTTGTCTAATGTTGACATCCCCACACATTCTTTAGCATTTTGTTGTTGTATTCAACATTCATTTGAGATGATCACCACTATCATCTTTCAATTCAGCCTACAAAAATGTAATTCAATATGTAAATTATGTCGGCTCATGTATCCTCTGTAGTTATAGTCGCCTTGTCTCTTATCTAATCTCATCATAGCTTATGATGCTGTTTCTTTTTTTCTCAAAGGATTTTTTCCCTCTGCGTTATGAAGAATAAAAGTTAAAAAAAAACAATAAATTTGAAGGAGGTGGAGAGATGAATTTTAAGCAATCTTTTAATTGCTGTTAACATTATATAAAATGAATTCTCAACTCAATATTTAAATGACTTGGGTTTCCTTCCACTAACGATAAGATAAGAGCCAGAGCTATGAGGTTGGATGATTTGCATTATCAACAGCTAAATATTTATATGATGTTGTGCTCTCCACAGAATAGTTTATGGACAGTTTTATCGCTTTCCGAACCAGCACCAGGGCATAAGCAAGCATATCAATCAGAAAAAATATTTTCACTGTCCTAGTGCCATCATCTCAGCACTCCTTCTCCCTTGGCTTACGGCTTGATTAACATTTAAATCTATTGAGGAGTCTTGGACTGGCTCAAGACTGTAAATTAAACTGACAATGAGTCATTCTTACGCGAGTCAAGTCTTCCTGGTTATTCCTTTTCATCTCTGAAGGGATATAGGAATGTGTAATTGAATATCATATCAAATATCAAATAATTGTCAGGACTATCAGCAGCAAGGCTCTCCGTCTGCTCTCCCAGTAGGTGGTCCACAAACAACCTTGTCAAAATCATTTATAATTTTTATTACTTACTGATAAAATTGGCTAAAGTTCAGGCCAGCAATAATCCTGTGGAAAAATAAATATGCACTCGACCCAATCTGAATAACAATGGGTCGAGCTATGTACACTACTGCTCCATGATTTATAACAAAGTTGCATTTAGTGGGAAATGATTTGTGTGACTGCAATCCGCCTTTACAAATCCAGAAGTCAAATTAATGTCAAGAAGGAATTTTTTTAAGAATTCATCTCACCCTCCACATAAATTTCTACTGTTTTTACAAGAATTGTGAAGGTTAAAAGTGTAAAAATTCTCGTTATTTCCCAACAGCCAAAAACGATTAGTTGCACTGGCCAAGCTATAGCATGCTCATACTTTCTTCCAGGTACTGCAAGACTCGATTGGAGCTCATTGGTAAAAATATGTCTAGAGGATGGCTGATAAGCGCTGTCGAATACAAAATGGATATGGGACCGGGTGCAAATGCGGTGTTGCTGAACTTGCTCTCAGCTTTCATTTAATAAGTAGAATGCTTATTCAGAGTCACTTAACGCAACCACTTTTTTGAATTATTTATGGTGGGAGCAATAATTGATAGTAAGTTTCTCTCCAACCCACCGCCATATCGAAAATAATATTCCAATCCAATTGCAAACAATTTTTCACTCTTGTACTTCTTTCCCTACATGAGAGGACACGTCAGGAGAGGAAAGTTGCTTAAGTAAGTTACGTAGTTAAAAGCTGTGTCAAGATATGCCCAGAGAGTGAAAAAAGAAATCATACCATGTTGATAAGCCCAACTTGGTGGGTGTCTTATCACAATGATTTACAGCCCCACTGTAAATGCCCTTTTTACGATGATATGAAGTAATATCTCCATCTGGGAGAATAATATTTTATGTATGGGGCATTTCAGTAGAAAAGAAAATGCTCGTGAAAAAAAAAACATAATCGATTTGTATCTCCCTTCATCGTCACAATACAACAGTTTACAAAACTAATTTTATGTTCTTTCGCCAAGAGCAAAACCTTTTAACGAGTCACTATTTTTTCAAAATGGATTTCAACTCAACCGTCTCTAATACAGCCACTTTAACCATACTTAGTGGATCTACCTGTACATTAATTGAAAAAAAAAGGATTTCTTTCACCATTTTTTTAGCATCATCCACAACAACAATTAAATCATGCACGCCACGAATTCCAATCCATAATTAAACCCTTTCTGTTTTTATCCAACATGGGAAAAAATGAGCAAAAATAACAGAATGAAAATGAAAATACTACACGAACGTAAAAATAGCGAAGCACTCACGTCAAAACATGGCACTGACGAGGACGATGAGCAGCTTCTTGAAGCCGAAGGAACAGCCCAAAAAATGTCCCATAAAACCGAGGGCACAAGACATAAAAGGAAATTATTAACGAAAGGCAAGAGAAAAAAACTGAGCGCTATTCCATAGAACCCCCATTAAAACCGAGTACAAACTGCCACGACATTTCCAGTCAAAAAGGCTAAACTTTTTCTTCATTTATTTGTCATCAACATGATCATTCTCATCATTATACGAAGTTTAGTGGAACTATCATCACCACCAACTACCACCATACATAATGCAGAAAAGCCCCCGACATGACGTGAATAACAAGCATAAAAGTTTTTTTTTAATGGTCAAGTGGTCAAGTCACAACAGTCTGGGGTCTGGTCACAGTTGTAACTTTTTTTTCTTCTTCTGTCCTTCTCTCTTCCTTCTTCCTAGAAGAGAAATTGTTACTGAGGACTCACTCACATTGTTTAAGGTTTAATGAAATGGCTTGAAATGGTTAATGGCAGAGTTCCTCCTACAATATATATATCCCTCCACAAGTTCCTATACAATGGGCAGGCTCTGATATGCTCCATATCCAGCTATTCCAGCGACTCCCATTGTGTCTCTGGACACAAACAAGACAAACATCCGAGGAATGTTTCTTGCTCTAGTTCTTACATGGACAAAGGGCATGTAAGTGCGTATTTTTTTTATTCCAATTGAAAAGGGATAAATAAAAAATGAGCCATTCAATTCTGCTCATTGTTCCTGGATATTTTTTTTGCCCCCTTTCTCAGACTACCTTTTCCACTTCTGGCTGTCCGGCTAGGGAAGTGGAATTGACCAAAACTTTGTCCATTTTCCAACGCATTGAGCCCATTTACATCCCAGCTGGATTGGATAATATTTTGGAATAATTTCATTCTTAAACAAATACATTCCCAGTTTTTATTACGCACGTAATCCTAATAATAGCAGATAATGAAAAACATCCAAGCATCGTCCACATATTTATTTCATTCTGTTTAAAAAAAAACTTGTTCAATTGCAAAGGAGGCATGGAATAAAGAAGAAACTGGGGCTTAACAGTTTTTTTCTTCAGTTAATGCGGCTGAAATGCTAATGCTCATGTCTCATCTCACCTCATAACCCATCTCATGATACAAGAAAAAAGAAAAATTACCAAAAAATACATTCTTATTTCTGGCAAGGAGTAGGGAGGTAGTCGGTAAGGTAGCTTTTTTAGCTCCAGTCATCTAATACAGGTTTGTGTGAGTGAGGAGAAGCAAAATATTATTTATTATTAGTGAGAATAATGTGAAGAAGGTTATTTACTATAAAAATGAGAACCACATTTCATTTTTTATATATATTACCAACTTCTTGAATTACTTGAAGATGCATTTATATGAATGATGATAGGGGAAAATGAACTGGCTCTCTTTTTCACTATGGAAAATGGGTGGTTTCCCCACAACACTCATAAATGCATGGGTTCTTTAGTCTGAAAGGGCTATTCCTGAGCGGAATGCAAATGCGGAATTCAAATTAAAAAATATACAATGCTCCATCCCATATTTGCTTGGTTTTCTCTCCCTTTCGTGAAGTGAAAGTGCACTGATAAAACAAAATTAGGGATGAGAGGTTTAAATAACAGAAAAAAATGCTTAATGGGAGCATTAATACTCCTCATCCCCATTTTACAGAGTGGACAAGCGCATGGAGATCGCATCGGAGGAATTTCAACCTTATTACAGCATATTACACAAGTGGCATTAGAATGGATCTCCATTTAATGGATGAACTTCCAGCGAAATCTCCTCCATTTATTTGAGAGAGAAGAATTCCAGAATAAACCATTATTTTGTCATTTATCAGTAACGCCATTGTTTCTCATGTCATATATGGTCTTAAAAACTTCCAGTTAAATGGCCTTTTTCTCCACTATTATCTGGCTGAGAATCAGGTTATTGGATTGTCCTCTGTCCGTGTGTCTGTGTCTGTCGGTAGGTCTGTGTGCACACGATGGCTTGTCGTGTCATACACTTAAAAATTTTCCCTTATCAAGCTCTAAGTACACAGCAGCCTATATTTCACGTGTTGAGCTGGAGGAATGCCTACACAGCCAGCATAATTATTTAAAAGTTGCATGTATTCCAGCAAGCTCCTTATGTTGGTCATTGTCAGGTTCATTTTTTTTCTAAAGAGGGTCAACGAGACAAGACCAGAGCAGCAGAAAGGCTTACCATGCATGCGATCCACCTCTAAAATGGTAACTTGACCAAACATACCAAAAGGAATTATTTATGGTTGAGTGTTGTCATACGGTTTCTACTACGGGGAGGAAGAAAGGGAAGATTTATTTGAAAGAATTAGGGAGGCCTATCTGTCATCTCGGTGGAATTACGTTACATTCAGAATCACACAGATTTTTTCTTTCGCCCTCTTCCCCTCGTCCCTTCCTCACTTCCCCGCATTGCTCCGTAATGCTAAAAAAAATGGTTGAGCAAAGGGATTCTCTATCTGAACTGAAGAAAACGCTGGAATGGACATGGTTGATGTGATTGGGAGAGAAAACTGCTGTTAATTTTATGGCTTACATATTTAATCAAATTAGCCATTCCAACTAAATGTTTTGTAAATAGTGATGGCCTCTTTTCCTGAGGAGTTGAAGGAAGCCCAATTCTTTTTTAAGAAAATAGGAGCAACATCATTTCCTCTTTAATGTAATATTCATAGAATAGAATAGCATCAGCATAGCATTTTCTTCATTTGTAATAGGCAACCATGTTCCACAATTTCACTGACTTTTTTAAGCTTTTGGAGTCGGACCATAAGCCAAGCCTTGGCTCTCCAATGTATCCGTGAAAGAAGAAAGTCATAAAAATATCTCTTCCTCGTCTCCTTACCTTAGGTTCAGACAAAGTCATGAATAAGTAAATGAAGCATCACCTGAGTTGTTATAGAAACACATTCCAGTATAATAATTCACTTGGCAAAGAAGAACTCAAGAAGAGGAGAGAAAAGAGAGAAAAAAAGATTTGTATCGATTCCTCCACCACCACCACTAAAACCCGCCCATCTCATTTTATGCAAACAACTTAAGTCGTTTTACTCACTGTTTCTGTGTTGTTTTTCTCTCCTCGTGCTAACTTACTTCCTAGAGAGACCTTAATGATCCTAAATCTGATAGCTAACCATAAATGTGCAAGCTGAAGACGAGGAGAAGAGTTGTGGAGATTTTTTTTTCTCTGTAAGCATCATCATCAAAATCATCTGCCCGTGCCGTGATGATGATCGTCATTAGAGCCATCATGTTTCGCAGATATGCATAAAGTACCCAAGAATATAAAAAAATATTGTTTTTTAAAAGCTAAAATTGCTTCGTATTTTACCAACTTGAATAAAACTTTTTCCTCCATACAACATTTACATTTGCTGACTTAAAACATATGTACAGGAATGTTAAATATGTTACAGTTTCTTTGATATTCGGGGAAGAAGAAACAGTTTTGTGGAGATATATAACCTTTTCACCCGGCTCACCACCACCACCACCGCACCGCCGCCGCCGCCGCCTTATGATATGATGCACTTCCATTACTACCCTCATTGTTTAGAAATTACAGGGAGTAATATATTTTGACACATGAAATATCCCTATTTAATGGGGGACATGAGGCATAATGTGTAACATAAATATGGCTGTAATGTTGTATATATTTTTTGGGCCGCTGGCCTAATAAAGTATTTACGCTTTGGGAAGTGGAAGTAAGTGGAGCCCTGCTCATTTTTATTTAAATCTGAGGACTCGAGCAGGAGCGGTCCTCGTGTCATCTTGCTTTTTCCCCGGCCCGTCTCCAGGCTCTTGTTTCAAGAAATCTTATCCTTTCTTCTCCTTCGCCTCCTTTTTCCACAATGTGAGTTTGCTACATGAAACATTATTCTGTCATATGAAAAAATATGTCCCCCTTCTTGAGTCTCCGTTGAAAGGAAAAAGAGTCCCCTTGTGAGATACCCTACGAGCACTATATTATCCTCTCTTGTAATATGACTACCTTCATACAATTTTTGTCGCAACGGAGGATAGAAGAATGAAAAAAAAATCTCTCTTTTTGTTTCAAATCTCGTCTTGAGATCTCCACAGCGGAGACTAGTTCACAGCCTTGTCCTCAACTGTCTTATATTTTTGTTGATGAGAATGCGGACGGAGGATATATGGGGATGATGGGCCATGCCATACCAAGGGTCTCCTTTCCACAATCTATTATTTCTCAGTCACAATCACGCAGTCAACTAGTCACTCACTCTCAAGCCTCAAGCCCATATCCATATACACCCCAGCAAGAACCTTTTTACGACCTTTTCTCTTTTTGTCTCAACAAACATTTCAAAAACGCAACGGAACCCAGAAGATAGAAGAAGAAAAAAGTTATTAACGGAGAAGAAAAGACTCCTTCTGGGCTAGTGCTGTCTTCATACCATTGTGGAAAGGTGGGATTCTACTCTAATGGTCATCATGGTGGGGGAAAGGAATAACCACTTTGTGAAATTATAAATGACAAGGACTACCCATGAAGTACTATCTGCCCTTATCATATCCTTTAATAACGGAATGATGAGTTCTTGTTGTCCCCTCATTATACGCATTTTACACAAATGTACAACCTGAGCAGATAGATTCTTACTTTTAAAGGATTTTACATGGATGGGATGATCCCTGGCCATAAATTATTTTTTACATGTTATGGCAAACATAAGTATCTTGTTTAATTTTTATTGCAGTTCAAACCCTTTTCTCCTTGTCTGTCTCCTCATGTCCATTGCAAAAAACGACAACATAAACATTAACTAAAAAGTAACATGAAAGCCGAAATTACTTTTAAATATTTATTGCTCCAAACGAAAAAGAATCTTTCTGAAGAGAAAATGTATCCGCCTTAAATTCTGGAGGTATTGACGTGTGCATGCTTTAAGGGAAGGATGTCGTATGTCCATATTCCTCTGCCCATGTCAGTTTTTTTTTCTTCTTCAATTCCGTCTCCAGCAAAGGCAAATAAGACTATTTATAATTTACTCTTCATACTGCGAAGAAAATTTTAAAAAAACTCTGTCATCAAAGCAGTTAAGTATTTTTTTTCCATCGGAAGGTGTGTATTAAGAAGTTAAACCGAGTGTTGGGTGAACGCTTTATAAACAATTTTTAGATGTGGTGATGAGCTCTTGAGCTCTTCATATCACACACACCTTTAGGAGTACCTGCCTGCCCGTAGCATCTGTAATAAAAATGATATTTTTTCTAAATAAAATTTTAACGACTTTATCTCAGCTCGCTGGATCTACGTGTGGGAAATAACAAGATGCGAGCACCACCCAAAAAGCCCCAACAACTCGAAGTCATTGTTCGCCCCGAGTAGGCTGTAATATTCTTATATAAGATGTATATTTTAATCCATACCCATATCCTCCCATGTCGCATGTGCTCCGCAGAGTCAAAGTGTGTTTTAGAGTGCATTGGGTAAACAACATTTGAAGTTGGAGAGAGACAAAGCATCTTGTACATAAAGTCATGAGTATGACATAATAGTGCACATACCTTTTAAAAACATCTTACATCTAAATCGGTTCAGGATTGATATAACGATGTAACCGTGCTGATGAGGATGGCGAGCATGATTAAAGAAAGAATGTTTAAAGTTTCGACATTTAAAAAAAATAATGTTAAAAGCCATCTCAACAAGAATTTGTATCCACCTTTGCGAACCAAAAAGAGGCCATCTCCAAGTTCTGAACAATCCCACCCTCAACTGACTCATCTCATTCCTTACAATTTTTATGATATTTTGTATGGCTTTATAATAATTTTGCTTGTGCAGATGCTGCTCCTCCATGAATGAAGCTTTCATTTCCCGTCCTATAATCATCCTCTGTCAAAAGTACATTAGGACCATACTGCTGTGTAGGTAGGTTAAGTTTATGTAAATTTTCTCAGTCACTTGTGACACGCTGCCATGAGGAAGCTCTGGGTTCGCAATCCAATATACAATAATGAATTCAAGTTTGAAGTTTGTTTTGTCAACAAAGGACTAAAAGAGGAGAGGAGCCTAATGTGAAAAAAACGGAGGAAGACCAGTAGGTTGTATATGATGATGAGGATGAACACGAAATGAAGTGAAATGAAGCAGGTGGCAGCGACCCAGCCAAAAGTGTTTGTAGAGGAACGCAAATCATCTAATTACATCATCATCCAATCTTTATCAACATCACTATCAGATATTATGAGGAGAGCGAAAATGTTTCATGGCAAAAAAAAAACGACTACTCCAAGCAGACTCTGTTTGGGTGAGCGGAACAAAGGAGAAAGAGACACGAAGCGTTTGCACTAAAGAGTACTGCTGCTGATGATGATGATAAAATTAAACATGGTTCTGTAGTTACATGATGACATTTTCCCGGCTTGTCATTATTATTATGATTCGCTCACACTCAAGTATATATCATAATCATTTATTATCCTCCTATAACAGCCACCTCCGCTCCCCTCCACTCCCCGGTGGAATCAAGTCTTGAAGAGGAGCACTGCATAAGGTACCCTCTCGAGTCGTATGTATGTCTGAGGAATGGAAACGTTTCAGTTTACATTTACGCATCATACTCCTGTACACATAATAATATGTGAAGGTGATGATGATGATGGTGAGATGACGTTGACAATTTTCACAATCACTTCAGTATCAGCTTTTTAGTGTGAACTGTGAACAAACTCGTGTGTCGTGTCCCTCCTGCGTTTGATGGAGAGTGTGCGAGGCAGACAGTGTGGTTACTCTTGTACATTAACTTTCAGCTTGGGATTCCACTTTCCGAGCGTCAACTGTCAGAGTAATAAAAGTAATAAAAAGCAATGTGAGCCTTCCGGTGGATCATGGCGTGCCATTGCATTCCCATTGCCATCCACACACTATTATACCCATCCCTTCTGTCCAGAACGCAAACCTGAAATATTTGCATGAAACTTCACATCATCCATATCTATCTCCCATTCCATTGGAGTCGTCCACACAATTCCGTTGGAATAACAAGACATTTTCCCCTCCCGTTGTCTTTTGTCCTGCTCTGCTCCCAGTTTCCCAATGACAGTGGGAACGGACTGGGCTGATAATATGAAGAAAGTGCATGTCAAAATTCAATAAATGAAATTAGATCCCGGCAACGCTTCAACCTGTCATTTTATATTTATATTGTGTTGTCAACCCGCTCCTTCCCTTGTCGTCGGCCCTTTATGCCTCCTTTTCTGGGGAGAACAAATAAATACTCCTGCTCGGAACTCTCCTGAGGAGGATGAATGAAACTGGAAACGCTTTCAAAATGGGAAAACTGGTCTTATATGGCTGCATTCAGAGTCATGATCACATCCCATCACAACTCTAGCTTTGAGACGTCCTCCTCCTGAATACTGATACCCTAATGTCGGCACTGATATGATAAGGGCTAACGTGCTAATACTCATTTGTACGTCTTTTCAGGTCTCATCATTTCCATCAAAACCTTGTGAAATGTGAACTCCCAACCAAAAGCAAAGCCAATAAACCAAACCATCGCCAACTCCAGTTTCAATCTGGTATCAGGCGGCGGATCTCCCATCTCACCTTTCTATCTCCATGAATCCTTGCTCCTGTACAACTCCAGCAGAGAGATAGTCTAAAAAACATTCATGAAAATACAGGAGAATGTGGCCGCAACACAGCCTCTCCAGCAATTGCAAACATCCGTTCCCCCAAAAAATAATTGAAGGTTTCCTTTAAAAGAATGCTTCAAACGTGCCAATAAAAAGAATCCATCACGGGATTTCCTCCCGCCCTTTATCGAGCTGGAATCCAGAAGGTTGTGGATTCAAAGTCGACAAGAAAAAAAATACAGAGTCACTCTTCCTCTGGTGACAGTTGACTCAGAAGACTGAAGGAGGAGGAGGGGGCAACGTACATTATTATTACTTCAACAACTCAACACGTAACAATAAATTTCCTCCATCCTCTTCTTCTACTAAAGGAGAGGAAAACTGAAAGAATTGAATTCACTTTTTTCTTTATCCGTTGGCTTGTCTACCTTTCGTTTTCTAGAGAAGGATGCGAGAGAATGAGGAGGTGTGTGCGTGTGATTGTTTCAAATTACGACTTACGACGTTGGCTGAGACAGATGCTCCTTGTTCAAGTTCAACTTGATCAAGGAAATTGATTGGACTTTCTTGGAAGAGTCAACCAGGAGGAGCGTTATTATTATTGCGGGGGACAGAAAACCACTTTCGTCTAAAGTTCTATTGCATACAGCTTCAACTGAATACTACTCTGCAGTAGCCTTAATTTCATGGATTGAGAAGACTTTTATAGCTATTATAAGAAAATTGTCATAAAAATGTTTATACTCCAGAGAGAGAACTTTTTTCCCTCATAAAGACCACATTTGGCAAATTTAATGCTTGTAGTAATACCTAATGTGTATAGTTAATACAGATTTGTAGAGGAATTCAAGTGTGCATGTTTCAGAGGCTTTTCTCGCGACGTCCACTCCAATCACCATCCTCATCCTTAGCACTCTCCCCATTCACAAATTTTAATGAAGAGGCAATTTAACAAATAATCTGATGAAATGTCTCCTCGTCTTTTCTTTCTCTGGGCTGGACATTGTTTGCTGGAGAGTTTGTATGGGATTGTTGGACCATGTCGTCCAATAACTGGCAAGTCAAGTGAGCAAGTGTGTTGAGATGCCTTTGCTTAAATAAATATTTCACTTTATGTGGAATAAAATGAAGCCCATTGACAGTATGTGCTCGGGCTGAGAGCATTCGAGGGAGTTTGAATTCTCTATAATAATGATCCAGTCAGTTATCCAGTCCAGTTTAGCCGAGAAGTGGAGGAAAACGCATGAATTCTCTCGTTTTTATCTTTAATGAAATGAGAATAAAAGGACAGAGTCTTCTGCTATTTAGGAGTGTAATGGGATTTTATAGGTGGAGGAAGAAGGAGAGGACACCGATATCGATATGACAATTTTGGTTTTGTTTCAACTATTCAAGTTGAACTGGAGGGATATGGGATGGGTGTGCAGATGGGGCTGGGAAGGGAAGTTTTTTTTGGAAAATGAATGCTGGGAGACTGCCTGTGGATCTGGATCTGGAATGGGAATTATTTTATAGCTTAAAGACAAGCAACAACAGTCAAGTTCACAGCTCTGTGGAATTTTATGGAGAGGATTTAAAACTCGCTATAAAATGCTTACTCCACACACTATCGCCATCACCAACACTTCTCGACCGCTTTCTCCCCACCTAATAACGGTTGAATGCGACGGGAGCAAGTGAACTCTAAATAAAGCCTACAAAATTTATTCCCAGACAGCTTGTGCTCCTCTGGACTGTTTCTGATGATGGGAGAAATGTAATCCAATTTCTTATCATACATTGGATGCATGTATATGTATGTATCTGAAAGAGTCAAGTGGAGGAGGAAAGAGGAGAATACGAATAAAACATTTCAATGAAATTAATGTTCCCCAGTATAATTGTTGTAAAATATTAGATGACTTGGAGGACCTATTGAAAATGCGGAAAAGGCTATAAAAATGTAATAAAAGTTGACAATCACTTTCCCCTCAAAAAATGCTCCTGGTCATGAGCTATATATTATAGTAGGAAAAAGGATGACTCACATTCTCTCCACATTCCGGGGAATCCCCTTGGGCACAGAGTGCAGTCCCCTCTGGGAGCAGTCCACTTGCACGTTGAAGCACTGGCATTCCTTGGGACAGCGTCCTAACACATCATTGTTCACCCCGGAAGAGGTCACGAAAACCAATATGGCTGTAATAAGCACCATAGAAATCCTCTGAATACTTTTGAACATTTTGTCTAGCGTGTGGAGTCGGGACAACGTGGTCCCTCTGCCACCCTCTACTATCATAATTGCTGGGAATGTTAGAGGCAGTCCTGTCGAAGATGATGATGTGTCCAGTGATGGCCACAATCGCATTCTCAGCCCCCCACACCACTCATTGACGTATTTACAGAAGCTCGAGAGGAATGAGCCCCACGCTGAATGTGTCTTCCCTATTTTTACTATTTTTAATCTGTTTTGGGGGAGAGGGAGAGGAGCAATAGTCCTGCAAGTCTGTTTCTCCTTTGTGGCTCAAAATTGGGCTCCCGTCTTCTCCCTAATTCCTTTCGGCTTTTGTAGCAAAACCTAATTTAAATACAAACTTCCCACTCCAACTTTGCTATTATTGTTGGCGTCAATAAAGATATGCTAACCATTCTCCTCCTTTCGGCGGAGAATATATTTTCCAGTTGTTTCACAGGACTTATCACTGCTCAGAATCAACAGAGGAAGCCCTTTTTTTCTACATATATCTCGTCCTGTCCCAAACGCCTCGACGCGCACTCACACTCAAACGAACTGAAAACACGAAAATATACGTATTTGTCGAATAGAGAGCCCAACTGCTTCGGCAGAGATAACGCCACGTCAACGAAGATAACGCTTAAATAGAGCGGGAAGGGGTGAAGGTTATCTCATTCCCAATTAACGTGTACACAAGCTCAATAACACGCTCATTTAGGAACAAAAAAAATGTTCTTGGAACGGAAATGGAATTACTTATCATACGTCTCTATTTTCTCCTACTCGCAATCAAATCGCAAAGAGTCTATCCACCCAAATAGGGGTGTCGGAACTTGGGATGTGATGCATTCCAGGAGAGCTATCCCCATAAAAATTTTGGAACGCTAATCCCTGTTTGTAGAAATGGCTATAATAACACACTTTGGATTGAAACTGTAACGGATATATTTTCGACTCTTTTTCTTCTCTGGAGCACAAGACAACACAAACTTCCGTCAACTAAAAAGATGTTTTTCTTAAAAAACTGTTTACATAAAGCTCATAAAAAACTGTCTAGCTGTTTCTTTTTATCCTTTATAAGGATACGCTATATATTTTGACTTTCAAAGGAGGAAGGAGAGGAGAAAAACATGGATTATTATAATATTCATGGATGCGAGGAGGGTTGATGGAAGATGAGGAGGATGAGGTGTATGATAATAATGATGATAATACACAAAGTTAGTTTTTTTCCCTTTCAAACTGGAACGAGTCGACGATCTTCCGCATCCATCACACTAGAAACTTTGAGTTGCCTTATGTGAAAAATGTAAAATACGTCATGTTGGATAATATGTCACTCACTTCCCCTTCTCCCTGGAAGAGGAATCACTGGAAGGGAAATTGTACGTTGTCATTGTTGTTTGCAGAAGGAGAAAGAAAATAAATATGACTATCTTGTTTGTTCATTTGGTACTTAATACAACATCAACAGCGGAGAAGGATAGTTAGACTTTAATATGGCAAGTTTTTATGCAATTTCCCATTCATTCATGAAATCATGAGTGGAGACAGAAGAGGCCTCACCAGAGTGACAGATTGTTTGAGCACAGGCATATGTTTTTTTTGCATGGACTTTAAAGTAAATGAATTGAAACAATTATGATATAGTATTTCTAATTATCGTATTTATTTCAACTGTCCCTTCATTCAGCTTTCACCTAAAATCCAATTGACATGCTAAGACACATTAGCAACTTAATTAAGTAATCAATAGTGAACTTTTTTCATAATATGAATTTGATTAAAGCGAAATCACGGTGAACTATTCTCCTAGTTTTGTGAATAACCCTTTGAAATTGTCTTTTGTCAAAGTGTACTTTATTAAAACTCACATTAACTACATGATTAACTTTTGTACTATTATATGATAATTAAGTTTTGCTGGAAAAACTTCCCAGAATGAATTTTCTCTAAATGCTTTCCAGCGTATGAATACTTTTTTTCATGAAGCACTTTTACAAGTCAACAAAGCTCGTCTTTCCTATTTCCAACACTCACCTCATACCAAACATTTTCACACAGGTTTTTTCTTCGAGTAAAACGCAAGCCGGCAACAAAGAGCTCTCCTCCGTTCAGCAAGCCTTTCTCTACACGACTGAGTTGGTGTAGCGAACGCAAGTGGGGATAAAAGTGGTGCGTAGAGTCTCCCTGTTTGAGTTACGTTTGCGAGCCGTGAGCAATGTCTTTATGGTAACCCTACCTAAGTGGCTTATATCACAAATCACACAATCATATCAGCTATTCCATTTACATTGTCTAGGAGCCTCAGCAGCAGCGCATGGGGTTAAAATGTAACTTGGAAAAGGAAATCTGAGGATAAGAGCATTTTTTTGGGGGTCTATTTATCCTCCGGTAATGATAGTTAGATGCGTGCCATAGTAGTTAGCTCATGTATGTTTTCCCCTCTCACGCTGCTAAACAGCAGCAGCGCAGCGCTCTTTAGACTTAACAAACTGTAAACAGCGTCTGTAACATTTTTAGATGAAGAAAGGGTTTCTAAAGCCCGAAGGGTATGGATACAGCTTTTTTAATACTTTTTACCGAGATTTTTTTTATTGTCAGGAGAGGAGTAGATTTGAGTTGGATATTATGATTTAAAAAAAAAGTTTTGAGAAAGAAAGCATTCTTTTTTTTGTTGGTGAATGACTGCCTCCCATGAAGGGTTTTGGATGTTTTAAATGAATGAAGTCCGTGGAATTGGGAGAGAGCGGAGGATTTGGCAGAGCCAAGGCTGAAAGGGAGACGCGATGATATGGTTCATGTGTAATGCTAAGCTGATGAGACAGTTTAATAGATAAAAATGTCCAGGTCCAACTAGAAATTTTTTAGAGTCACGAAGTGTAAAGGGGAAAAGGGAACAGTGAAATAAATGGGGTGAGACACACAGAGAGTCAAGCTTGGACATCGTCTTATAGAAATGCAGAGATAATGCTCATTTCCCTGGATAGATGAATATGTACATAGGCAACTGGAAGAATATAGGGATGAAGTCGGAAGAGAACGTTAAGAGATGCACTTTATGATAACTAGTTAAAATGTTGTGAATTTTTTGGGAAATATATGGAAGCGCTTCATGCCCCAAGTGTAAATATTTATTTTTGCTTGACAGAAAATCCGAGTATTTATGACTGGGATAAATGGAGTGCAATTAGTCAACTGATTAGTTGCAACAAGGCTAAAAATAGTAGAGATACATGTGTGGAAAGAATCGCGTTTTTTGTGAGCTAAACAATTTTAACAAACTTGATAAGTCTTTATTGCCATAAGTCTTCTAATTTTTCTATAAATGAACGGTAACGGGATTTATTCGCAAAACTCAAAAATCCACCACTCAATCACACGAGTCACTTAGGCTTGTCGAATCTTCTTTTCAAACTGGCTGAACTTCATTTGACAGAATAGTATAGAGTCTACGATGTTAGCCAAGTTCCATTCGTGCTCGTCCAGGCAGTCTGGCAAAGTAAATGGGCCTTGCTGGGTCCTTTGAAGTTGTCGCACGTGGGCACACGTATTTAGTGCTGTTAAAATAAAATATTAAAACAATTTAATATTCAGATCATATACATAATTCCTATCAAAGATTTTTAAAAATTAATCACAGTTTATAGGGCTTTTGCTTACCTATTCCTAGATCATGTATTAAACTACGAACGTAAAATCCACCCCCACAGCGAACATGTATTGTAAAAAATGGGGGACTAAAGTCAGTACATTCAGCACTGTAACAACGCACCAGTCTATCTTTCGGCTGTACATCGATACCCTCTCTATAATAAACAATTTAAAATAACATAACGGTTAAAATATTAAAATAAAAATATTGTATTAACGGTTATCTTAATGGATTATTCGAAATAATTAAATAATTAATTCATTTCAACATACCGAACTAGATCACTCATTCGATGCCCGTGTATTTTTAAAGCTGAGTATAATGGAGCCGTCTGCCATATCTCGCCCACAAATTGTTTCAAAACGATACACAAGTCATCCTCCGTCACGTGTCCTAATAAACATAATAACATAAAGTTCAGCAATGGCAATCATGTTCTTAATTGCTGGTTAAAAGGAGAAACAGACAAAGTTATCAATTTGAAATATTTACCATAAGGACGTTCATCGGTTATTCTTCCTCCTTCATTGTGCGTGTCGGTAGCAATTCCCAACTGACCAACCACAATATAATTTTTAGCACCATGAAGCAACAGGGGCAACTTCTTGCAACCGTAATTAACCCCGACAACCAAAACGCCAACTGCTGACTTATCTAGTGTTCCTCCATGGCCCAGTTTAATCGTTGCCGGCTTAAATTCTTCCTGAGTCTCTAAAAACAATACAAAATAACAAAAACGACCCATTATATTTATGTATTTCGTAGTGGAAAATGTTTGTACTAACAATATACTTAATAACTGTCACATTAATTACCAGATAAGATGATCCGTTTCAAGTGATTGAGCAGCTCTGCGGACGTAAACTCTTTGGTTTTGTTGACTGCAAATAATCCTCGTCGAAGGATGGAAGTGGCTTCCCTTCCCCCAAGGGCTCCAAGTACCATTATAGATTCAAGGAACCGCACAACCAGTTCTACAATCAACAAAAATGAATCCGCCATCATTAAAGTTAAACTAAATGTCTGTTAAATATACTTGAATATGACATACATAATGTATTAGAAAATAATACAAGGCACATGATAAGACTCACCAAACACTTTACCTTTTTAACTATTCTCCTGTTGACTGTTAAATGTCATTGCTTCGCTGTTCAACCATTTCATATAAAGCTAATTAAATTGACATTAAACCTCAAGCTAAAAATACTACAGACATAAGTTCCTTGGTTCCGATTAATCTAGACTAGAAATACTCTCATGAATCACAGTTTAGCAATTTACAACCTAAAAAGTGACATGTTAAAATTACATTTATCCACAACCAATGTAAGAACCATTAAATCTTCAATATATCCGACAATAATTAACCTGTCTTGTCTTTACAAAATGAATATCCAATTGGTCAGTCACATCCCTATCATAAGAACTAAACTGAGTGAGATTGATTTGGACTTGCAAAGTCTCATACACAAAACAGCCCGGTCGCTGTCCCCCGCCGATAAGCAAGGTTCCCACGACTTGGAAAACAAAGTGGGTTATCAATTTATCATAAACCTATGAATCTGAAACAATCATCGTGAATCGATATCAATGAAAGATAACTTAATGATATGATGATATATATCCAGCTGCATAGAGAACTTGCATTGCAGTTTCACAGCCCCACAGAACTATTGAGCCCAGCAATAGATCTATTTTTTGGTTCAGATGGATTCCCACACAAAAGCAGGAAAACAATACTCAATGCAAGGGGCACCTCTGGATGGGATGGGGCTAGTTGCGTCAAGTGAAAGATGATTAGATGTTAGTACTTTTAATAGAACTTAACTGCAACTAACGCCTTTTTGATGGAGTGGGTAACCATTTCAATAACTCTCATTTAATTATTGACGGATGGCTGACCCTACTGGGGGGATAATTGTCTACAGCTATTAACTCCTAACACAAAAATGATCTGCCGAAATAATTAAAATTATCCTATTGTTCTACGAGACCAGAATGGCTCATAAAAATTATCCGCTTTTAAGTTAACTGCGCCATCGGAGCAAAGTTAACTGTTGGTTTGAGCTACTAAATATAATGACATGTAAATACTAATACAATGCATACGATATTTATGATCAGTTTGCGTGCTGTATGAATGAGTATGAGGTTGATAGATTGTAGATTGAGGTATTCTTTCACTCCTGAGAATTGTGGGAGTGGGTGGGGCTTTGAAATTTCCCTGGAGACTCCAACCATATATTTAACCACAGGATGAGGCAAGTAAAATTTTTCATAATAGTCCCATTACTTGTCCTTCAGACCTGGGGTGGCATGGACGAGAAACAGCAGCCTCGTGTGACAAAGAGGCAGGCGAGTGAGGCCACCGACATGTCACACTCCTTCACGTCTGCTGAGGTTGCACACATGTCATTCAAAAACTTGGCTACGAGCATTTTACCAATTGGGAACTACAGTATGAGTTCTAATATAACAAATATGACAACGCCAACAACTACGAAAACCATGCCCCACCATCACAAACATTCTCATCAGAGGAAGAGACCTTCCGACAAGGTGAAATCCAACCCAATGCTCACACATCCTACCGACCCGCATCCCCATCACCATCATGTTCAATGTATTGCGACGGTGCCAAGAATGAATCTACAGTTTAATAAGGTACCAGCTAAAATTATGTTTCAACTCTTACGAATCCTATTTAAAAATTATTCTTTCAGATCCTAGGAACATGGTATCCAGTTAGATTTTCACCGTCAACGTTGAAACTGTGGAGCGAGTCCTTCCAAAATAAGCACAATACACAACCGAGAAACTGTAGTTGCTTTAGGCTGGAGTATAATTCGGAAAATTTAAGTAATAATGATTTGACTGCAATTAGCCTAGCTGTACATAGCGAAAACGAGTCGATACAAGTAAAAGCGATACTAATTGGGGACGAAAAACATCCGAAAGGAAGCAAATGGGCTATTTCTTGGCCTAACGGAGGTACTATATACAAAAAGTTGACTATTTTTACAGTGACTAATTATTACATTATATCCAGCAAAAAAATATTAAACCTATCCCGACAGAAATAGATCATTCTCAGATTTATTAGATTTTTAATAATAATAATATAATAATAGTAATCGTTTGGGAACGGAAATACATATCAGTTAAAGAAAATACAAAAACTTTCACAAATTTTTTTTTGTTTTCAAACTAAATCACGCAAACGTTATTTCCAAGATAGTTTAATATAGTTTTGAAGTCTTTAAAAATCATCTTATACTTTATTTATTTTTTTATATTTTACTTCTTTTTACAGAGGATACATTGACCTCCGTCGTTGCTGCAGGAGTAGTTGGGAAAGAGAGAAACCAGTACAGTTGGCTTCTGACAGTTGACTGTGATATAAATGGAATTGTGGAGTCAGACTGGACAGTTATGACAAGAGTACCGGAAGGAATTTCGAACGCAACTTTACATGCGATCCTTGCGATTCTGGAAGGTTTAAAGGGGATAAGAATAGAACATGCCATAACTTTTCAGTCTGAACACTGCCATAAGTAAACTCCGGTTTTTATAACACAAACAATTTAATTAATATTAAATGATTTTTCTCTCAAATACTAGGCAAATAATGTGCAGTAGAAGAATGGGTTTCCTTAAATTAGCATTTATCTTGGAATATATAAAGATTGTTCGTAGCTGCCACCGCGATGATGTTCTCCTTGGGGTGCCACGCTGTGTGTAGAATTTTCTTGGAGAAATCCAGACAGTCTACACCGATCTCATCTTTCTTCCTTTTGGGAGTTGTACCAACCTGTTCCATTTACAAAAGGAGTCGTTAGAACATGATCCCTGCAGCATTGTCAAAGCACATGCATTTATATACGTCATGTAACTAGCATGTTTCATTTCTTACTTTGCGAGGTTTCAAAATCGTTTTCGGTTTGGCAATTTCCCTGGAGGCCTCCAGAGTACAGTCCTTCTTAAGGTTACGGTCGAACAAACGGAAGAAGTTGTTATAGGAGCCAGTCATTATGGCGGTATCTGTGCCGTTCCAGCAGCACTCAAATTTGTCAAAGATGCAGTCGTTTTCATAGAGTGAACACAGTTTCGAGCGTAGATATTCGTGAACCTTCAAAATAAACATGGACAATTAGTTGGATAGCCAGCACTGAAATCTGCTCCCAGCAACTAAAATTACTCTCAACTCAACTTACAGGGTAACACTCTATTGGTCGGGTTTCCATGTGTAAATCCCAAACTTTGATCGATAGGTAGTCTCTGGAAACCATGTACCGCCCTGAATATGAAAACTTGACATCAGATATACTAGAGATAATTTCAGAGAAGAAGCTTCGATTGGTCGGGTCCTCTGGCTCATCAAATACTAGAAAAAAAAAAAGCAGAAACATCTTTACATACATTCTCTATATATGTACCATTCTCACATATATATTACTTCTTATGATAATGTCATAAATGAGTATAATATGATGATTGCGTACATTTAGAGTGCTTATCACACAGTGCTGCGGCCCGCATGTCACACAATCTGATAGTTCCTTTACTACTACTGTACACGAACAAATTACAACTGGATGGGTGAAATTCGCTCGCCGTTATCACTTCAGTTAGTTCCTCCATATTTGCTGGTTTTATATCTACGATATCTACAAATATAACAATTAAAATAATTAGTGTCAATTATATATTTTTATGTTCAGAAATTGATAAAGCTACGTTTATAATTGAAGACAAGACTTACTAAAACTCTGATCAGTAATTTCTAGATTCCAAAGGTTAATTCGCAGATCATCAGCAGACAAATAGGTTTCTTGGTCGGAGTTGACGCTGATTGAGTTAATGTGGTAGGTGTGGGCATTGGCGAAAACTCGACGCAAGGAAGCCTCCACGGTATTCGGTGCTTGGACCACTCGAGGAACCTGAAATCATTTGTAATTTGCGAATTGAACATTCTGTTTTAACCCCCCAAGCTCATAATAATTTAAAAGTATTGATGCAAAACCACTTACCGACACTGATGTAATACTTGATGGATCCCTGCATCCATCCTTGATGTTAAAACCTTCAACTTTGAAGTCTTTCTCAGAGACCCTCCATAATTTAATAGTCTTGTCTGTATAACGCACAAGATAAAATTGATTAATGTAAAGCTACCAGTTTTACAGCATGGAGAAATGGGGACATGCTTTCTTTTTAAAATATATTTATATTACATACCGTTTGTAGACAACAGAAAATGAGCAGGATTCTTCCTCTTCAGCCATTTTATTTTATTGATTTTTTCTTCTATTTCTAAGCTCTTCAGATAATCAAATTCAGGTTCGTGGCTTTGAAATGTACTGTAAACACTGTATTCTCCCTTCCTTGTGGGATACTCTTTGGACTAAAATTGAACGTCCCCAATTAGCGCATGCAGTTTCAAGCTTGTTTAACATAAGTGTTACCATTTCAACAATAATTTCGTACCTCGTCCTTCTCCTTATCTCTGCTGAAAATGACGACACGGCCTCCCTTATCCCCGGTTGCAAGAAATTCCCCATCATCATTAAATTCCACGCATGAGACAATATCGGCTGGAAGAAAATAAAATATTTAATTTAATGAAATGTTAATTCATTTGGATCATTAATACATAGTTAGCAGAGGTCACTTCTATAAACTATATAAATGCAAACATTTCTCTTTATAAGGTGGATAGACGGATTTGCGCAACAGGCCCACTGACGCAAAATATGCTGCTCTATTAACCACATTACAATCATTCGGGAAAAAATCCCGAGACTTTTCCTTGCCCACCCATAGCTCTGATAGGTCATCAAATAGAAAATCGTGACTCTCCATTTCATAAAAACTGATAAGAAAACGTAAAATCCCTACCAAACAGTATTAACAAGTAAGCGTAATCTTGATCTTGTAAATCTTGAGTTTAATAAATGCGTTCAGGGACTACAGACTGACTTTAAAGAAATCTTCCTATTATTGTCTATACTTCTCCACAATCTTAATTCCGCAAGGTTTCCTTCTCTGCACCCTACAGTTACTAATCTGACAAACAATTAAAAACTCTGCAATCTTTTTCATTCTCAAATCAAAGACAAAGATCTATTCTCCATTATAATAGCGAGGTGACTCTCTCCCTCTCCATTGTCAAGATTTGGCCATCAAATTCTTTCGTAAATCTGCTAATATTATCACACCACTAACCGAAAATATAGATTATGACTCATCCCTAACCCTTGAACCTGAAAATAGTAAAGATGTATAATAAATTTATTTCTTACCTTCAGTAACATCATCGTCCAGTGCTCCCTTGACCTGGGAGAAGCACCATTGGGTCTCCCCATTTCCTGCATTAAATAGGAAAGACATGGCATCCTCCGATGGATAACTACTTATTTTCTCATCTTCACCAACTAGCACGGACATTTCCAGCTCAACCCAAAACGATTATTTAAAAAAATAAAATAAAACACTAACTTTTTTCGATTTTTTTTTCTCTTCTCTCACTATATCCTGTGTTCTATATTGCTCAACTATAATTCTCTAATGATCTAATCAACTAATAAACTGTAAAAAATAAAAATAAAACTAATTCCTGCTCTTTCAAATATTGCATTTGCTGACAAAAAGGTTTTGGGATAAACGACGAAAATAAAAGTCAAGGCGATAAATATTATGGGTATTGTACGCAAGCAACTTTTATGTTCGCCTTCAACTCAAAGATATCCATATCCCTTCCCCTCTCTGTATCTGACTATGTTTGAGAAACCAAAGCGGCGCTATCTACTACTTCTATACCAAGCACACAAGGCATTTCTTTCCCTAATAAATTCTACACGGCCCTATATTGATAACGATAATACACAGTAATGTTCACTCAAAGAAGCCTGGCGGTGTGAGCCGACCGGGGTACAAGCTAGCGTGAGCCGGTAGAAGTTGTTCAATGGGCAGAGTTGGGCGAAGCAACAGTGATCCCGCTAAGTGGAGTAAGCATCTGCCGACCCCTTCTTGGAAGTGAAAGGTGTGCAAGGATGGAGATAAGAAGGTGTGCTGCTGCTGCTGCTTTGTTTCACGATGAGACACAGGAGGCTTTCATGGAGTGACTATAATGCAGAAAGGTGAAACACCCAAGCCGAAGCCCTCCATCCTGGTCAACAACCGAGATTTTGTTGAGGGAAATAAAATGTTGAGGATGCGGAGAAGATGGAAGCTGTAATTGAAAGGATTTCCGATTATTGCAGATTTTTTGTTGTATTTGGAAAAAGAAATACATGGGACGCTATACAAATAATTTGAGTTCAAGAGATTTTCATATCAAAGAATGGATGACATACCATACCAACCATCACTGTGAGTTAAGAGGGAAGTGGAAGTCTTCTAATGTCGTCAGCCAACAAGAACATGAGTCTACAAGGAAGATTTTAGAACAATAATGATATAACATGAGTACCCCAATGTAACTGTAAAAATGCCTTACAAAATGGATAAAGAGGCTATAGATAAATAATATTGTCATATACGTATTATTGAAGTGAAGACAGAAGACGTCATTCTCGTCGACCCTTCCCTTGTCGTATTCACCCAACAGGCGATTACTCCAGTTTGAGGATCCAAATGCTTTTTCCTTCTTTTTCTTCCTTTTGCGCTGATACATAGGTTCACTGTTAGGTCCAAATCCGAAAGGTCCAAATAGTCTAAAACCAAACAACTGAACCAACCTTTCTAACCTACCTTATGATATGAAAATTCAACCTTAATCTTTTTGTAGTAACTATAAATAGAAATAGTATCGCGTATAGAATACCATCATATTTTAGTCCATACCAACATATATAAATGACCCATTATCCTCCTACTAAGCTAATAGCTAATGCTAAAACTAATTAAATACCGACTAATACCTTGAAGTCGAGTTCTATGTACGTAAACTACGCTTCGAATTTAAGTTAAATAAACAGGCTACCTTCCCCTTCCCCACTTGTCCGTGACTAGTTAGTGGTTGATGAGAAAATTATATCAATTTAACTAGAATATGACTAATTAATAGTAATTTAATTATAGTGAATTATCTAATCCTCAACTAGGTAAGTACTTCAGCAGGTACAATCCACACTGTAATAACCTTAACTAATAGCTTGTTTAAATGGCAATCGCCCCCACCATTTTGGCAACATATCGAATTCATTAGTTAATTATAACTTAAATAAATTTTTAAACGAATGACCAGCCCAAGGTAATAGGGTTCAATTGCTTGATTGCTTGTTAACTGAACACTAACCGTAATCCTGGTACGCCACAGTAATCTGCTCATCAGTATCTGTACTCAGTGAACTGAGTTCGTCCATTGATGAGTCGAAAATTGCGAAGGTGTCATCTTCGCCATTTTGTGTGAGATCGTCAGCAATCGCAATCTCAACATCGTCCAAGGCAAAGCACTGCAAAGTCCTAGACAGCTCCAACTCGTCCGACATGATGATTTTGTGGTTTGGCTAAATAATTTAAGAGATTAAAATAAAAATTATAATTAACAACAACATAAAGATTCTGATGTCTTGGTAATTTCGTTCTAAAAATATTTTGCTAGCAAGAACTAACTAACCACTGAAACATCTTAACCATTAACTTACCAGTTATGTTATCTTGACCTACGTATTAATTAACCTTATTCAATATATAAAAGACTTTGTAATATCCTCAAATTAAGCAATGAAGTCTGGGGGTCAGAGGTTGTGTGTTTAGTTGAGACTAGCCAATTACAACTAAATCTATACTGGAGTATTAAATTGATGCCAATTAACTAAAATAATTTAGTTGTAGTTTAATCCAATTAAGTAACAGCTAATTTTGAAGTTATATCCAATTAAAAATAATTTCAAGTTAATTTGAAGTTGAGTTGGGAAGGCAGCTTGGCTTGGCTCTCTTGCTGAATAGTACTCGTGTCATCTGTGTCTCCCAAAACTCAACACAGAGCAAACTTTTTAAATTTGAAAATAGCCGCCTTTCCGCTCTCCTTTAAAATAGTGTGAGCTCTGCAGATAACTTATTATTAAATTTAGTCGAATTAGAAATAATTTAGACAAAAATAATAGCCAATTTAATTAATTTTAACCAATTTTACGAAAGGTGAAGGGGGACTGGGTGGAGATTAATGAATGGAAAGAATTGAAGGGGACATGCATAATGCACATCACACCTGTGCAGTGCTGACAAAGCTCCGCTGAGGCATAGGACAATGCAAAATTGCAAACTTGATTTTGGCGTACGTTGAGGAATTTGGGGCAATCTGAGAACATGCTAATCTCATTTCACCCCATCCAATTTGTTTTTTATCGCTTTGTCATAATTTTTGGCTTCTCTTGTTTTATTTTTTCATTTCCAAGAAAGAACCAAGACTATAATTAATATGCAACGTGGCTTTTACAATAAACTCTGTTTATAATTAGCAGAATATTTTTACAATTAAATACAATTAATTCGTGAAATGAGATGGCAGATGGCACATAATGTACCACATAATTCGAGTAAACCCCGCTTGTATCACTATGTATGTATGTATGGTCGTCATCAACTATATAACTATACAGCGTTTTTATAGGTATAGGTTCAAAGTTAATTATAGTAGTTATCAACCTGTTTTCATTATGATTTTGTCAATTGCACTATGCAACAAGGTGTTGACGAAGCCATAAAAAATGAAAGTGCTTTCAAACTACCATCATATCGGTGTCATGTATCAGGACATGCGTTATATAAATGCTTCAAAAATGGAATGATTAGCATAATATGTTTTATGTATCTACTTTTAAGTGTTTTGCGGAGCAATTTAGTATTTCAGCCGCTTATAGTGAGGTGGATGGTGATGAATGATGATGATAATTATCGTTGTTTTTAGCAGGATTGTAGAGAAATGTAAATGAGTCCCATTCTCATTATGAGGTGAGTTGAATAGGCGAGTATAACGAACATACTTGAGGAATATTTACCTAGCATGTTTGTATAGTTCTTGACGATTAGTGTGTAGGTTTTGGTGGCACGAACTTGTTGTCACGGATTCGCTCGAAAGTGGTATCAGAATGACCGGACTGATGTACTGAGTACGAATATACAAGAAAAGAAGTCTTTTTTTGCATCGTGTAGAAGTTATGGCGA
>JAQGAH010000387.1:0-42152 GCA_034696885.1 Lepidocyrtus paradoxus | reverse complement strand
ATCCTGTACTGCTTTTTGCTCTAATTCATAATGCAGATTTGCATGTACATAAAATATGTCGGGGTTTTCACTACTTTCAGTACAAACTTTTTATAACCAACTCAACTTTCAGTACTTTCACCATGTCTATGACTTTTTTCTCTTTGCGCTTTCACCGACTACATGACTTCTGTTTAATCCATGACAAAATTGAAGAATGTCCCGCTTTCCCCCTTCACACTTCTTTAAAAATATATTGTTTTTCTTCCATCCCAATGACAATCATAATGACAATGGCCTGTCTGAACAGAATTAGCTTTTTTGGGGAGAAAAAAAAATCCTCTCAAATTATGTGTTTTTCACTTCAGTCTGATTTGACACGCCTGCTATTTCATTAGATAACGAAAACGTCCCTTTTGTTCCTGTCACTCCCTACCAGAGTTTGCATAATTTATATTCAAATTAGTTTTAAGTGACCTGGCGGGTGATAGCCTTTAACTTTTTATCCTCCCGGTTTTATTTTTGCTGACATGATGACTATGACTCTGGCTTAGGCTCAGGAGAATGAGAGGGGATAAGACAAAAGACAGGAAGTTACGACCGACCACGACATCACATTTTTTTTGTATGTCAACGACAAAAACGAGCTAGTCTTAATAAATTATGGTATTATTGTAGTCTATATAAGTGAGAGGAGGGCAATCCTCGTGTAAAATGGATTATGAGCTATTTTCCAAGAAATGTCCGAGTAACTGACGTCTTCGGCAAAGTTTCCTATTTTGACACAGAAACTGTAGGAGGAAAACTTGTTGTTTTTCTGTCAGCTCAAATATACACAAGTACGTAGATCGAGGAAACGATCGTAAGTTGAGATATAAAAAAGGACTATAATAAGTATGGAAGAAAGTTATAATAGACTATAAATGTTTTTGTCTTTGGATAAATGGCTTATTTCCATCTACTTTCTCTTCAGGACTATGACATGTTTCTACATGTGATATATTTCTTGACACATCAATTACTTTCACTTTTTTGTCTTTGCTTGCTTTTATGTCATCATTATTTCGAAAATATACAGAATACATATAAGTTTGCTTGAGTAGTATCAGTCATTTTCTCTCTGCTTGGCTTTGACTGTATGGCTAAGTTTGCTTGTCGTGATTTCTTTCAATAAAATGGGGATACCATTTTCAGATATGATGATCGTCTCATCAGACATAGACTACTTGTGCTATTTTTTGGAATGTTTGGTGTTGATATTGCCAGGCTGAACAGAAAAGAATTCCGAGGCTCTCATATTGGAAATGTGGGTATGATGATGATGATTATGATTATAATGACTAGAAATGGAAATCCGCTACTGAAACAACCGGGAAAATGGAGCCATTTATAGCGGAACGTTATTCGTGTCGTGCCTGATTTACATTTGGTACTCATAATGAAAAACCGAAAAAATGAGAATAACCTAGTTAGTTATAGGCACTTAATAGGATTTCTGCGTAATTCTACCAGAGGAACAATATGTTTTTCTGCTCCACCTCAACATTCTTTTATTATGTCAAGCAGAAGGTGAGGATTACTGAAGAATACCGACACTAAATCCAAGTTGGAGAATATAATACTCCAGAAAGAAAATCAGCTAGGAATTTTTATGCCTGTGTAATGCACTATAATAACAATTTTGTTTTATCTAGAGAGGAGGAGCCCAATAAGCGCAAAACAGATAGGAGATAAGGCCCTTGCAGGGCTAATTTACGGCAAATTTAAGAAAAAATTAGCTCATAAGGCCCATGTCAGTCGTATTTCCGGCACCTAATCAAATTCTGCTCTGTTAAAATTAACAGAGATGTCGGATAAGCGCCGTGCATGGCCCATATACGTTAAATTTACACAGCATTTTGTCAATTTCGGCAAATCTAGACGCATGGATGCCGCGAGTATGCCATACAAGGCCCATATACCTATTTTAAAGTTTGAATGCGCATAACTTGCCATAACTTTACACGCATGAGATAATTAAAAGCGAAATATTCTCACTTTGCCCCGAGTTTTGGCGCTTTCCTTATTGCTCATCGAGACGTGGTATGGGCATTCATTATTCTTCCCTCTTTAATTTTCTTGCATCCTTCGTTTTATTCACTGCTCAACATTATTCAAGGAAGTTGAAAGTTCCTTCTCAATATCTGTTTCAAAATGGATAAAGATCGGAAATATGCTGTTGTGGAATTCAGTGAAGAAAATAGTTGTGGAGTTATCCCGAGCACATGGTTAACTAAAAATGGCAATTACTGTGTTTATCCAGACGTTCCTATATTTAAAACAAACCATCTAATTGAATCGTGCCATCCACCGGCTTTTGACGGATCGTGGAATCAGTGTAAAGTGCGAATATTTGCGTATTCAGGTAAAATGTTTTGTGCTTTGGTTTTCGAAGTTCCTTTATAACATGAGTCACTAATTGTACCGTGAACAGCCCATATAAACTAAGGAGTATTATTGGTTTAATGTATATTTTATAAATAGGCACCTATCTAAAGGCAAGGCAGAAAGCGGCAAGGGCAGAGTTGACTTCCAATGTTGAAAGTGACGACGACCACGAAAAACGCAGAAGAATAAAGAGGAAGTCCTCCCCTACAGAATCCGAAAGTGAACTCAGTGATACTCCAGTCAAAAAGAAAAAAGGACTCCCACGCAAACAACCACCATCATCTAAGACTGATCCTAAAAAGCTCTTCAAATCAATCAACATTCCTAAGGCACCACTAAATAAAAGTAATATCTACCAATTACTCATTATATCATTTAGTAATGTTGGGAATATATGTAATGAACTGTTTTGTGATGCACTGACTTGTTAGCATTATAAAATCAATAGCCCAATTTATTTTATTGCCTTTAGAAATTGTGAAACTACCCCCAAAACCAGTCGTGTCTCCTCCAATACCAACTACAACCGAATCAATTCCTCGTGTACGGTCAGAAAGAAATGGTCCATCCTTTGTTTTAGCTGAAGGGTCCGGAACCTCGCGTATTGACGAAGAAAACAATTTGTCGGCTAGCACTGCAGAACACACTGAAAATAACGTTGCGAGTCTTCAACCTCCTGGGAGCCCTTCAAGACCCATAAACAGCCAAAACGTCGAATTAGGAAATGATCTTACATCTCAGCTTTTTACAACCCGAACAAGTCAGCGAGACTTATTCAGTGAAACACCGTCAACGGAATTAAATGAGAAAGGTGCAAAATAATTTCAATTTTTAACAATTGTTATTTTTTTAAACTGATCAAAGGCTTACACCATAACTTTATTTTTATAACAGGATTCCGAGCAACCGTTCTACGGGCATTAGCTTCCATACAAACGGACATTAAGGAAATACGACTGATCCAAAGTGCAACAAATAGTCGTCCCTTGCCACCGGTGAACCTGAATGTGCAACTACCAGTAAATTCAAAGGATGATTACTACGCTTTTAACACTTGGCTTCTCACAACCGAAAACAAATCGTCTTTAGTACTAAAACTTATTTATACAAAGCAATATTTGTTTAGTTATCGCAACGATATATTTTACATTGTATTTAAATAATTTTTAATCTTATTTTAGATTGAACGGGACTTATCTCTGATTGGAGGGGAGGATCTTCAAGCTATTGTGCATGGAATTCTATTTCGCCTCATTGGACCTGTTTTAACTGCTCAGATGACTTTCACGGGAAAAAATGGAAAAGTAAAATTGAAGGACACAAATGTTTATTCTCTTATTTTAGGTATTGCAAAATGTGATTCAATTATTCTGTATCAATTTTTTAAACAACTTTATTGATATATTCAACTAGTTAAAATACTATACATATTTTTCCATTAGACGCTGTTCGTACCTCAGAATTAGCAACTGGAGCAACTAACAAACGCATCAAAGTAATCGTTCAGAAGTGGCTATATGGTGGAAGTGACAGAGATGGAGGCAGGGAAAATCGGAGGAAACAGCAAAAAATCTCAGCGAACCAGACGGAGGAAAATTCAGAAACGAGTGAAGGAGCTGATGACTAATTGTGGAATTGCTTCAAATGTAAATAACAGTATTGCACAAAATTGTGAGATGGAATTAGAACTTGAGGATAATACTTATGATACTACTGAAAGGTGTGTTACTTCAGAAAGCCAATCTAGTAATAGAGTAGAATTAGAATACCAAACCGACTTGCGATCATCAATTATTCAATGGCATAGCAATTTTAAAATTTCTCAAAGTGCCCTTTCGGGTTTACTAGTCATTTTGAAATCACAAACAGAAGAAGCTAAAGAATTTCCAGTGGATTCTAGGGCATTTTTAGGTACTCCTAGGACTATTCCTGTACAAAACGTTGCTGGTGGCAAATTCGTTTACTTTGGTTTAACAAGATATTTAAAAACGTTAAAATTAGCATTATTGTCGCAATCCAAATTCCCTTATCAAGCAAGTTCAAATAACTTAATTTCGGTGTCTGTTGGAATTGATGGCTTGCCATTGTCTAAGAGTAGCAGCATATGTTTCTGGCCCATTCTTGGTTTGTGTAACCAGATAGATAATTCCGAAGTATTTGTAATTGCATTGTATTCGGGGAATGAAAAACCTAATAGTATTGATTCTTACTTAAATAGTTTTATCACCGAAGTAAAACAGTTAAAACAAGAAGGTTTAATGATAGAAAATGAGAGATTTTGTTTTGAAATAAGTTGCGTTATCGCGGACGCACCTGCGAGAAGCTTTATAAAACAATGTAAATCTTTCAATGCATTTCACGGTTGCGAAAGATGCAGTATAGAAGGGCATTATGATGGAAGAGTTGTATATTTAGGCTTTAATTCTTCACGTAGAAACAAAGACAGTTATTATCAGCAGTCGGACGAAGATCATCATAATGGTTTATCGCCATTCATTGAGATAGAGTTTGATGTAGTAAGGCATATTCCATTGGATTATATGCATTTGGTCTGCCTAGGCGTAACAAGAAAGGTTTTTTATCAATGGGTTTTTGGGAAACCACCTTTTCGTTGGAATGCAAAGAAAATTATAGACGTTTCTAAAAAATTAGTTATTTTGAAAAGACATATTCCCAAGGAATTTGCTCGAAAACCGCGCATACTGAAGGATTTAAAAAATTACAGAGCAACCGAGTATAGGCTTTTTTTATTATATACAGGACTTGTTGTTCTACGTGGTGTAATTTCGGACGAGGAATATTCTCTGTTTGTATTATTACAATGTGCCATATTTATATTATTGTCAAATTCCGCAGGTGACATAGAATGGAACGATTTTGCAAGATCTTTATTAATTAATTTTAACGAAAAGTGTCACGAGTATTATGGGCAAACCTTTATGGTTTATAATTTACATAATCTTATACATATTGCTGATGATGCGTTACTGTTTGGATCTCTTGATAATTGTAGTGCATTCAAGTTTGAAAATTTTATGCAACAGATAAAAATGTTAGTAAAAAAAGGAAACCAGCAGTTGGTGCAAGTTTCTAAGCGCTTAATGGAGCGGGATATTGTGCTGTATAGAAATCAGAAAGTAAATAGGTTTATTAATAGTAGCAATGGTGTAAAATATATTTATAAAAATGTTGTATTTGCTAATACTATTGGTGATAATTGCTTTCTTACTAAGAACTGTGAGGTTGTAATAATCAAGTCAATTAATTTATGTAATGGAGATGCGATTCCAAAAGCGCTGTGCAATGTTTTAACTAAAACCGATTTAAGTTTTTATCCTTGTGCGAGTTCAATGCTAGACATTTATCAGATTAGTAGTTTAAAAAGTACCCGTGAGATGACGTTTTCATTGTGTGAACTTACTTTTAAATGTGTACTATTACCTATAAGCGACGATTATATTTGTATTCCTTTCACAAAAGGTATTTGATTTAGAAATTGTTGTTTTTTTAAGTGTTTATGTTATTTTATGTTAACTCTAATGTGTTAAATAAAACAATTCAGATAAAATGTTGGCTAATTTTAATCTGGCATTTATTTGGCATAGCTTGGGCAAACCGTTTTTTAACCTGATGGATTTTCATTGGCGTTGTTTCAAAATTTCTGGCAAATCTATGGCATTAGTGTGGCTTATATGGAGTTTCCTTAAAAGTTTGCTATAATAATTGTAAGGGCCATGTATGGGCTATGTATGGCATGTCTGCCATTCCCGGCAAATCCCTGGCTGGGTGGCCAAGCCCATAGCTATGCCATAGGTAGATGCCGGAGATAGCGTAGAGCAGCCAAATTTCTACCACATCGTTTTCGCTTATTGGGAGTAGTCCTCCACAGATAAAAAAAGATATTTTGGGTAGAACAAGGAGAAAACAGGAACAACGTGAAGAGCCGAAAGACTTTTGGATGGAAGATGGAATGAGTGAAATCAGATGGAGAAAGTGATTCTGTAGGATCTGGTATCGGTTTTCGTGATATATTTTATAACTCTCTGCGTTAGATAATATCTTCAACATGGCATAAGGTGAAAGATGAAAGCGGAAGGTAATCTGAAATCTGCAGAAAAATATTTTGCAAAAATCTAGTCAATAAGTCGAGAAAAAGTAGGGCTGAGATGAGGAGGATCTGATTTTCTTATTATTTTAAGGGCACTATCACACTTTTTTCCCTCAACGCTTTCCCCACCACCTTGACTAAATTTTGTGTCTGATAAATTATCCATCATCTATAGAGATACGTGCTTGCAGGTGTGGCGTAATTTGGGATGTAGGTAAAACGGTAATGTGCTAAATTATTAGGAGATTGAAGATTACTACTGGCAGCACAGCGCAGCATTCTCCCCCCTTGTGAAATTTATTTCTTGGCAAATATCAGCATTGCGTGTTAGTTCTACGAGGTTGCAGATGTGAGCTTTTGGGTATGGCTCACTTGTCGGGAATTTTCTGAAAAGGCTGATAAATATAAATGACCGGAAGCTGCCTAAATCTGCTAATGCAAAGGTGTGCAGGTGAAAGGGAAAAAAACTGGATTAGTCCCTATTGTTAAATTACATGGTTGAAGTTAAAGCGTTTTTGATGTATTGATTATGATGATGGATATGGATATGGATCGTTTTAGGCTCGGTGATTGGTGTATTGTTATTAAGAAAGCGAGTTAAAATCATTTTAATTATGGTGTAGCTTATTACAGTCTGCATTAGTAATTTACTAAGTAAGCTCTAGTTGATGGTGACAGGTGAAAAAAAACATTAAAAGCTTGACAAAAAAACGCAATGCCCATGCCAGTTCGCTCACAAATCTCCAATGACCAGAGTGAAAAATTTCATTGTGTAAGTACATACGCGACTTTATCATGAACTGGGAATATTTGAAGGTTAAAGAAGCTTGCTCCTTTTTTAATATAACAATAGGTGTCAGTTCATGACTCAGTTTATGACCTTTCATCATACAATACGTAAATTATCATTCGAAACAGCTCCCGGATGACAGCATGATGATGATGACTTTATGTACAGCCCCGGACCAAGTGTCATAAGGAAAATAATTATACACATCCAAACGCAAAACACAATATTGTTTACTAATTCCCCATTGAATTTCTATTATTTTCACCTCATCCACAGACAAATAAGTGCTTACACTAACAATAAAATTACAGAGAGCTCTTTCATATTTTTGGCCTTAATTTGGATTTCGCATGTCAGTCAAATTCCTGGAAACTGTCGCCGACACCGGAAAGGAAGAACGGAGGGTTCCATACTGGAGAAAGCAGAGAGCTCCAATGCAATGCATCAACTCCTTGTTGAAGTCCGCCGCGTGCTCTCATGTAATTTTTCACTGACATTTCTGGAGGAAAGTTTATGGAGGGTTGTAGGTAGTATTGGGATGATATAAAAATAGCGCACGTGCTGCTGTCCTTGTACTTATATATGGTTAAAATATGTTATTCGAGAGTATGTATTTCCATTCCTTATATTTTTTTACGAGTTTGAGTTCCAGCACAGTTGAGCTGGGGCTGGAGGCACGATTTTCTTCCCGAAGGAACGGAAGTGACATTTCCTTGTCATGATTACGCCGGTCTAACAAGTAGATCCATGCACATTCTTCGAATTATATTGAAAAAGTAGATGATGGCCACAATCCAAATTATCATGATTATATAGGACAGCCTGGAATAGAGGAAAAATTGAAAACCTTCATGTACTACGTCAGCTTTTAGGTTGTTTATTGTCATCAAATCATTGAATAATTGGAATTGGACGGGATTATTACTTTTTGGCTTTTGCCATATGAGTATACTTACATCTTGCTAGAGTAGGTCTTTCAATTGTAATAAAAAAAATGGTGGAAGTTGATGATTTTCTTGGGGTGGCTCCGGACTATAGGTGAATGGAAGGCTTGTTAGCACGCGAACGACAAAAGTCAAACTTATCGGTGATGATATGCCCGTTTCTTCTTGGCTTTTCACCTTTTGTTCGGGGTGAAGACGATAAGACGATATGAGAGCTTCACAAAATATTTAAACGATACAATTTTTCTTTTTACAAATCTGAAAAAGGTTTGTTGAAATTGTGAGAGAAAAACCGTAATTTCAACTGTAGCTCTGTAAATTATTTGCAAAATTGTTTTTGCTCAATGCTGTACAGTTGTAAAATAATGAGCTCTTTCTCATAACCTAATAACAACACATTTATTGCTATTCAGAAGCGATCTAAATGGCTTGGGTTGCGAAATGATCAGTTCTTGGTGCAATATCACTATCGCTGTCGGTGTGCGGTGCATGCAGTCATATACATATGCGTAGCGTTACACTTATTTAAGATTTAGGCGAACATTGTTTCCCCATTCATGAGGGCTATTATGTAGGAACTGTGTATTTTTTAGTCAATTTCTATCCTCTTCGTGAACCTTCCAATAAAAAAAATCAGTATTGTGGGACAGGTATATTTGATAATTTTCTGTGAAGGAAAAGGTTTCAAACGTGAGCATGAAGATCTTATTTATTATGATAAAAATTGCATTCATTTTTCATGCACAAGAATGAATACATACAAATACATGTCGGCAACGCAGAAGAAGTGCCTGAAAATCCAAAATCTTCTAAGAATACGTCAAACATAAAAAGGTATGCATATATGTCCATTAAAACCTGCTAGGTAGGAAAGGTTGCGTTATGGTTTGGTGAAGTTGCTTCATAGCATGGTATGGCCATCATTTCATAATTCTGAAGGAAGAACTAGGCAAATCTTTACAAACAACCTGTTCATAAGAAAGGTGATTTTTTTTCAAATTTTTACACTTACAAAACTCTTCATAGCCCAAGAAGACCCCAAAAAATCCAACAGAGTCAACAGTTACAGAACGAAACAGTAATATGGTGTGTCTGGACTGCAGTGGAGTGTAAATCAAGGTATGTTATTACCTTATACTGTAGTCCATACTCCATAGTAAGTTTAGCTAAATATATGGCTTGATATAAAGATGGAACGGTGGTGGAAGTTCATAATTTTGCAGGATACCTAACTATATTTATAAAATACGCACACGAAAAGCAAAGTAAATTGTATCATGTCTGAAGGATGATTTTTGGATGGAAAGTCCAGGCAATTGCTCAGCTAGAAACGAGTATAGAAATCACAAAGACTTTAATTTAAGACAGAGCGTTTAATTTGATAAAAAATATGCTGCAGCTATCAACAAAGTCGGCTTAGTCGGGTATGTATATGTATTATTAATTACTGTTTTTTGGCACGCTATTTTTCTAAATGGAACAATGGCCACGTTCTTTGTCTCACGCAGGGAGTATGCAAACAAAGGATTCAAATGCGGAATGCACACCCCTAATTATGTATGCAGAGTGCAAAAAAAATGTTTCATAACTTACTGGAATATTTATGGCTGGAATAAGTTCGTCCGTCCTCATTAAAATTATTGTATGAAACTTGATGTGTCGTGTATTATGTCATTTAATTGAAAATGCATATTTAAAAATCCACAATTTAGGAATGGGAACGTTTCCACTTGCTTTTCACTGCAATCCACACGACTTTATTAAAGATCCAAGAGGAAATATTCACCTTTGCAGTATTTTTTTAACGTGGACACGTTCACGAAACGAAATGCACAAAGCTCTGGATTGACCATTAACTAGAAAACTATTCCCAGACTATTATATCTTGGACGTCTGGGACCTGAGAAAAATCCTTAAATATTATTATGCATTGCACAAACTCTCCAATGGATAGTGTCTCCATTTTATGTCGTGGAAGGGAGAATTGGTCAAATCCTATATTTTTAATTGAACTGACAATGAGCCAAACATGAATATTTATAACTGTCTTTTTCTAAAGCTTGGAGAAAACTTTTTTTCCTTCAGAGTGACAATTAGCCAGTAGTGCAAAATTACAGAGTACACACGCTCCAATGGAATATGTGAGGCAATGGGCCAGCTCAATTATCATCATTCTAAATGCAGCTTTCACTCGACCAATAGCCACCTTCATTCCTTTTTTACATTTACACAGGACAACTCACAGAACAGTACAAACAAAAAATATGAAGTTGTCAGTTTTTTCTTCAATTTCATGCCAAATAGCTCATGTATGGTTAGTATAGTACTGGTATTGTCAACCCATCATATCATTTATACCTCTGTGAAATTTTTATCAAGTTATCAACGCGAAATATATTATTTCCCGGATGTTTTATTATGCTTTGGAATTGAATATGTAAAGTGAGTGAGGGGCTGGTGGCCAGTCGTTATTGTGTCATCCTCATCCCATCACCACCGTTATCGTCATAGTCAATTTATAAAAATTGCATGAAAAATATTTGTCCACAAAGCCAAGCCAGCTTTCCAGCAGCAGCGTTCCGTTTGTGATGAAAACTATGAGCTTGGGGTCCAAGCTTAGCTTTAGCATTTTCCAGACACGTGAAGAGCAGGAACCACCTCTGGGGCGTTTTGGAAGGAATGCTACTTAACGAAGATTAAAAATTGGTGTGGTGTGTTGGCTTGTTAACTTTTAATGAGATGAGGGCTTCCAGGATGGGAAAATTACTTTTGCCCCAGTTTGCGTATAATACTTGCTTCAGGTTTCAGTGTTAAAGGTGACAGATACATGTGACAATGCTAATATATGGATAATGTATATGCGTGATATGAAAGAACTAAATAGGCAATTTGGCAATTGTTGAGAAAGAGGTATTCAAAAATATAATGCATTATACTCCAGAGCTAATATATTGGAATTTAACAGAAACTGCAAGCTACACCTGCCCCTGAACTTATCCCAAGCTAAACTTATTGCGACAAATATAGTTCCCTCACTTTATACAACGAAATTAGATGTTTGAATATTTTAGATGATCATGGGTTTGCGTTTAATTGATCGAATTTTAGACGTAGTTTGACTTGACTGTGATATTGAGTAAAAGCATTGAGTAGTAAAAACGCAAGTAAAAAAATACAGATAAATTTATTTGATACTGGGAAATATTATAAAATCAATATTTAAAAAAATACTTAAATACTTATATTGTCATACATAATTTCTGTCAATATTCCAAGTTTTTCAACGGCACTCTCAAACATGACACACAACTGTTAGCGAGTGGAGAAAATATGAATTAAAAACGTCAAGATTTTATAGCAACAATCGCGTGGGATCTTGGGGAAAGTGCCGGGTCGAAAAGCTGCACCACTCCAGCTTCTGCGATAGACTCCTAGTATAAAAGAAATATTTATATCCAATTACTATATGGTACTTTTCAAAGCCTCAAAATCATATCAACATTTACACTTCCTATTTACCTGCTCCAGTAAATACACCATCCTATCCAGTAGAATGAGATCTTCAACCACTGATGCGTATAAAGCTCGAAGTAAATAGTACTTGTGGAATTTGCTAAGCATTTCTGGTGATGCGTATGTGGCTTCTATTTCCTCTATACTTCCATCAGTCTAGGACAGAAATTGTTAGTTTTACTTTGGGTTATCATCAATATTATAATTTCATACATATAACATATCATGCTTTTATATTTTTAATAGTGTAAACAATTACCAACATATTTGCGGGGATTTCTCTATTAATTTTTTTCAAGGCGAAAGTCACGTATTCCCTAAAGTTGTTGCACTTTTTTGTCATCCTCCCAACTCGAATGTCAGAGTCTTCATTAAAATGAATGTTTGTACAGTAGTCTTTTGGTAGCAATCCATGATTTTTTAACAAAACTTGGAGCATCCCTCTGTAGTATAGCACTGGAGGCATGTCCAAGCTCTGTAATGAATAGTTTAAACAAAAATGTCATGTCATTACTGGATTTAATAAATTGCGTTAAATATATAAAATAATCGATGACCTTACCAATTCACTTTGAATCATTCGTGGCAAGGAGTACGCAGAAAGCATTCTTGCATTTCGCCCCACAACCAACGACTTTCCATCGGAATAATTATTTAAAACACTACTTAATGGAAATCCAATGCTGCCATCCGGCCATGGTGCTCCACTTTCTCCGTCACCATCAAGTCCGAACTTTGACCCATAAAAAACGTTTTCAGGATACAGGGTTTCATCCTCCCGAACAAGGTTATAGCAGCATGGAACTACGCAGATAAAATGAGCCTGTTGGTTGTTGATAAAAAGCTTCAAAATATTTGCTCCCAAGTTTCCGCACGTGTGAAGCCCAATAATCCCATATTTAGTTTGTTTATCTTCACAATCCTGTCCAAAGTTGACATCAACTAATTGCTGTAAATCAGTCTTTGTCGTTATCATCTCCGTGACGGATTTGAGGTTGCCTTCACCAGAGTGAAGAAGGGAGCTTCTATATTCCTCTTCGGTTATCCCCATCTTGGCCAATTTCTTATGCCAATGCTTCCCCATGTTAACGCATGTTCCGGTGAGCTGACGCTCTTTTGCGCGACGCACAAGCTGCGGCCATGTTTTCTGCAATCAATCATTTAAATATAACGTGATAAATTTAATTTAATTATTGAAGGGGTTAGCTAATACTTATGTTCCTCAACAATTTAAAAATTTATCTAATTACATCAAGTTTAGCCAAACGCTTTTCGCAACCCTCTGTATTAGTTGATGACGCATCGATCGCCAACACTTGAAGGTCATAGTATAAGGAAAGGAATGAGCTTAAGTATCCCTTTCCACTCCCAACGTCAACAATATGACGAAGTGACTCCGGCCCTTTGGCCTCAATGGGAGAAAGGTCTGTTGGATCGCAGAGATTGATTCCAGCACATGCACAAGCAATAAATTCACTAAACTTGAAAACTTCATGCATTTTCTTGGAAGACATGAATGCATCAAATTCCAAGTCCACGAATAAGTTCGGAACATCTTCCTTCAGAACATTTCTCCGAGCTTGAAAGCTACTGTAAGAGGTACATAACCCTAATTCGGACAGCTTCAACTTTCCAACAGAAACGATAAGCTGTTCCAAAGATGATACAGAATTAAAGTTCCAATTCTGATTATCTGAAGCCTCAGGATAAGTTTTCCACCTTCCTGTTGTGAGGTCAATCATACAAGATTTCACCTCATCTACAGACTTTGACTCTAGGTCTTGGCGCAATTTATCTGGGAGCAAGGTGTCCCAATAGGATTTCAAGTAGTAGTCAGTGAAGTGACAGTTAAGGAAGGTGAGCGCTGGTTGGAGAAAGTTGCCAAGTTGCCTCAACGCCTTCGTCATCCTTTCAAGTTTTAAGGTTCTAAGGTTCTTACAATCTTCTGATGATGGCGATGACGTTAGCCTCACCCCGGACTCAAATGCAGAGGGTAGTTCCTCCATTAGGAAAAAATTGTTGATGATATGATGAATGATGTGTAGATGAGGGGCCTTCATTAAAGGCATTCACAACACTTATGTAAATATATCAAAATGAGTACTTTTGTCCAGGAACTGACTGCTTATCACCCGCCACACTAGAACTGATTCCCACACTGGACTTTAGTAAATTAACCTGTGAGCGAACTTGGGAGCAAGCGTCATGTACACTTGTAATGTTTTCAAAGTCAAAATCATCCACCGCTTTAATGATCCTTTCACAGAGCCTCAGGGATTTACCCTGGGATGGGGATGAAGACGCCCTACTTTCACCACTCTCGTCACTTCTTGAAGGCGACGGTTCTTTCCCAACCTCCTCAGTCCGACCTCTAGACAGACTTTCTCGAACGGCCAAAGCGAACCCTTTGTACCTTCCCAATTCAAATCCAATGCTTGCCCCCGTCTTCAACCCGACGGCCCAGCCCTCCCCAGCACCTTCTTTGGTTCCTTCGTCGAAACCTTCTTTATAAGCTGTTTTGTAGATCGCTTCCTCTGAGGCTGCTCCTAGGAGGTCATCCTCGTCTATTTCCATCACATGCGATTCAGCCATCGTCATTGACTAGTCCACTGGTGACGGGAATCTGACTTTACTTTCACTCTCATTGTTTAGTTAATTGGTTCTCCTTAATTTTAAGTTACTTCTCACTAACTACTGACTTTCGAAATGCAAAGTTTACAAAATAAATCTGCAACACTTCCAACTGTAAATACACTACTGCGTATTACTGCACATGCATGCCATGTGTATGATGATGTGGTGGTGGAAAGGAGATGAATTGAGTGAATTTGAATAATTCATCTGCATTGCCGGCACAAGAAATGGGGCTGTGGTTGACAGCTGCGATGCTTTCTACTTGTATCAGCTGACGGATGACTCAGAATGTGAGAATAGAATGCTTTTCCTGTCATTTTTTGTCACGAAGAATTCCTAATTAGCTGCGTGCAGTAAAAAGTGTTTCATCATCATTGGTATTGAGATATTTAACTTAACATTTAAGTTGGATTGAGAGATAATTAGTTAGAAAATCGCTTTCCCGTTGGTGTTGGTTTGACATTTAGGGGATTGGATTTGGATGATTGACTTCACAAGTGACAGTTTCTAAGTTTGAATTTAAATTATGACATTCACCAGTGTCGGCAGTTAGGCAAACATTTTCTAATTACTCCACTACACATTTAATAGTTTTACAGTAAATTGGATAACTGAGCGGAGCGACATGAATTTGTCAAAGCAAAAAAATGACCGGAAGCTGTTTCTGTGCCGGAGATATTTTTTTGGTAAGCTGGAAAAGTCATTAAGAATTTGAAAAGCTTTTAAATACTTAATTTGTCTTTTTGTTGTTTCAACATATCTGGCTACATGCGTTTGTTTTTGTTTTACAGCTGGATTCCTATTCCTCCCATTTGTTTGGGCGATAAATGCAGTGTGGTTTTATAAGGAGGCCTTTCGCGTTCCACCCTATCCAGAACAGCAGGAAATTAAGAAATGTTAGTTGGATAAGATCAAAAATCTTCACAGATGTAGATAAACCTTTGCTTTTTAATTTTGCGATGTTGACATGTGCTATGGGTGTGATAACTACAACTACAACTTCAAACTTGATTTAAGTCAGTGATAATAATTTGTATTTATTTATGTTTTCCTTTCTCGTAGATGTGATAAGATCCGGACTGGGAGCATTGGTGTGGGCCATCGGCCTCATCACTTGGAATATCATTTTTCAAACTAACAGGGTAGCGTGGGGAGAAACCGGGGATGACTTGTCTTTTGTCATTCCACAAGGCAGAGCCTAGTTTGATTATCAACCAAAGAGGTGGTTTAGCCTCAATGAAGTGTATTATCAATTTTTGCATTTCTCTTGCTAAATTAATTTATTAATGTACAGCAATTAATGTTTTTTATTTAACCTTACTTGCAACGACTGTTCAAATATCGATTTCATATTTATACTGTTTTATAAGCCTTATTTGATAGATTAATAATTAATAGTAAAAAGGGTAAAAGTTTGTGCAAAACGAAAATAAATCTGAAGTCTGTTAATAACTTGAAGAAAATGTTTAAATGTTGATTTATTCAGGAACTATCTATGCGTAGTTATTTTTAACAAACGATTGGAGTTTTATTTTGACATTTTTATTTCATGGCCTTGGTCCGCAATACAATGATTAGTTAATCAGCTATCACACTAAGTAACAAATTACTCGACAACAGTTTCTGTCTTTCCGTTCTTTGTAATAAGCTGCACCAAGCTGCCACTTGGAGGAGAATCCGAACTTACAATCCAACCGTGAACAATGCTGCAATGAAATAGGTAAAGTCGGATGATTAGGGATATGGATACATAATATGGCAATAATTAGTTTAAAAATCAGTCCTCAACTGTAAAGGCCCTTACTTTGCCACATCTTCCAAAGGTGTCCAAGTGTCATCCACCTTCATAAACTTTCTGTTCATTGGGGTGTCCAATGTAACTGGCAAAATTGCGAGTGCCTTCCCTCCCTTCGGCAAACCACCCTTCTCGGCTCCAACAGACTTTGTAAGATGATGTACCGCTGCCTGAATTCAAACAATAGAGGTCCATATTATAAATTTATAACCAACCTTAGCATCACAACTGTGAATAGTACATCAAAATACTCATATCTTATAACCTTTGCGACCCCATAACCAATCATCCCAGGTGTAGCAGATAACGCCGGTTGAGCTCCAGTCAATACTAATGTCCCTTCTTCTTTCAAAAAATTCGGAGCCAAGCTGCTTGCAATAAAGGACGTCCATAAACTTTGCTGCATCATCAAGTTAGAATTTTTAAGAAAATCCTTGGAAGCAGCACTCCCTCCTGTAAAATGGTTAATTTAAAACAACTCAGTTTCATCATAAAAATATCAATTTATGTTTATCATTGAAAATGTGGTTCATTCCATTATCACTGACCAGCCCAACCACCAGCAACGCAGAGAATCGCATCAAGCTTCAGTCCCTCTGGAATTCCATTTTTAACGCATTCTCCCTGAAATTCAAATTAACAGAATTAGAAAGTAGATCCCTACAAGTTGGCTTTAATTCGGTTTAATTCTTTCAATCACTCCAATTTACCTGCTCCTCAAGGTTCAGATTGTTCTGGAGCAAGATGTTATAGTCCGCCCCTTCATTGGCAACAAAGTCAATGCTCCCCACGTGAAAGCCCTTACTTTTAAAGAACTGAACTAAATGAGAGCCCAAAGCACCTTTGCCACCATAGACGAGAACGGCTCTTGCAGCACACATTTTTAGCAAGATTTCAAGCCACTCAGTTGACAATTTTTGAGCAAAACCTTTTACAATTTAACTGTAAGATCAAAAGCTTATTTAGAAAAAAACCCTTGATCTATTGTCTCTATTGACGTGACTCAACTAAAAACTGAACTGGGTGTATGTAAGTAAGAGAAGAAGTGACCAACGATTCAGTACATGCAATACTCAAGTGATCTGATGTTGAATGTCTGATGATATGATCATAGGATGGGTGAATACTAAAAGGATTCAAGTTTGCCTACTTTCTCTTCTGGACAACCTCTGCTTTTATCCAGATACCAGATTAGATTACTAAGATTACTATAGACTCTGGGTTGAGTTCATATCTTGAAGATTCCTGAGTCAGGAATCCGGACTCTTTTCTCTATGCTTAACTGGAACAAATTCCCATGGCCCATGTGTAATGGTATGTTTGCTTTTTTCATATAATGAATGTTATGTTATGTTATATGTCATATAGCACTTGATGATGGCACTTGACCTCGTGTCAGTAATGTCGCATGTCTTTGTACAAAGAAGTCCTGGACTATGCTGACATTAATTAAGTTGTTTGAACGAGCTCTTCCCGACAATTTTAAAACCGGTTTTGTATTTTAGTAAATTGCAGATTTAAAAGGCAGCGAAAGCAAGGGAAAATATGAAAGTTGAGATAAAAGATAATGAATGCTGAATAATACTGCATTGCCACTCTTCTGCTTTGGATTTTCTTAGTAAGTTCCACAATCTTATTCCTATGAGATGTCTTAGAACGGGGATAAAACTATTAGATAACAAATTGTATAAAATGGGTATTATCATCATCATACTCAACTCATGAACATAAGCTGGTTTGTATATTTGACATGCATGTAAACACTTAAGTCAATTGAAAAGCAGTTTGACTCTCTTTGTCTACAGAAACGATAAAAGTTCACATTCTCACTCTACCCCATAACTGAATCATCTAATTAGATTGACTTTTTCCATAAATCTTTTTGGTCTGATTATAATTTATTGAGTTGTCAATCTACGTTTGCCTCATTATCGCTATTAACGGGTGTTATTGATTAGGAAAATTACAAAGAGCTCAGCTTATGACTGTCGCTATCGTCCACGTGGAAAAGTCAGAAATGATAAAGGATATAAATGGATCATTATCATCCGAATTATTTGCGTTTATTTGATCAGAATGCTTTCTACTTTGTTCTAACTGCATGGAAGCAAGATGTATGACAACTCGCGCTGTTTCTGAACTTTAAAAATATCTAGTTACAATCTTATAAGAAGTTATCTGGGAAAAGCAATGACAAATCTGTATGTAATTGAAATTTGATGGTTCATATCCATCATGCCCGTAATTACATCAGTACGTAAGTTATAGTATGCAAAATCGACGTTTCTAGATTGATAATATAGCTCTACTGTATATAATTTATTGGCAATGAATATGCCATAAACACCTTGGGCTTATTGTTCCAAGAATAAACTGTCGTAAAACACCACGTAATATGCATTGTTTTACCTTGTTTGCTACGTAGATTTTGTCATGAATTATACAAGAAAATTCGCTTATGATTTATACTTGAAAAATTATATATACAATTATATATACAATTATATTGATATATCCATTGTACCACGCTCCCCACTCCGCCATTTTGATTTTTTGTCACTTTGTAAGGTCTAGTTACACGAGCATTACATCGGTGACAATTATTTTGTTTCGATATTTTTTTTGCTGAATTTAAATTTTTAGAATTTTAAATAAATTCCAATAAAGTTTAAAGTCTTTAAAAGCTTCAAGATGAAAATCTACCTGATTTTCCTAGCTGTGTGTGCCTTCATGACAGCATCTTCGGCCTATTCCGTATATTTCGACCTCTTAAATCCGGAGAAAGCAGAGTCCCAGAGTAAAATAAATCATTTTTGATTTAAGGCTAAGCCATATTGATACTTTGACTAATTAAAAAATCTGAAATAAAAATGCCCGTATATTTTATGAAATAGTTGGATACCAAACAGAAGACCAGTATATTGGGAGGTTAGATTCTGAACAACTTTTCTCGGCCCATATTCCACCCTACGTATCCCGACTAAACTTGAAAACTGGGGAGCTCAAAGCGTTTGCGGGCCATTCTTTCCAATTTATCAAAGGTTCTAATACCGATGTTTCACATAATATACAATTTTAATTTACAGTTCTGCCTAGGATTTAAAGGTAATGAATGACATCATTTATTATTGTTTCAGCCAAGTGCCCTGCAATTCCAAGTGAGAAAATTGATAATTTGGGTAAATACGTTTCCAAACTCATATCTAAAACGGATCCAACACCGGAGAGGTCTCCAATCGTCACAGAACTGGTTAGCAGCCTGCTAAAATAATAAATATCCTCTCATTCGTCAGTCTCATTTCCGTCACCAAATCCTGTTTTCATCCCTAAATTGTAGTAAAATAGGGACATATTTAAATTGCATAAATATTGTTTGAAAAATATAGGTTACCAGCTTGGTCCAGTGCGCAAAGGACAAGGTCCCTGATTCAAAGACGCCCTCTGGTGAAGACCTATTTTGGAAAACGGTTTACTTTGGTACATTGGAGGTATGTATTTTACGAAGTAATAGGGACTACGAAGGTGCAACGGCTACAAAAATTCTCATCAATCAAAATGTTGCCAAACATCTGAATTTATGTCAATTGTTCATGCAATCAACATCAACCATTTCGTTATAAAATCCATTTTCAGCCTGCCCCTATCAAAAAGGATGATGAAGCAGCTCCTCCAGCAGATTCTGGTGCATCGACTCTTCCTCCACAAACCGACGACATACAGATTTCAAGCATGGATACCGTTTCGTGGTCGGATTCCGACTCCGAGTCCGACTCCAGTCCTTCTTCATCATGGAATCTATTCAAATGGCTCGGAGGCATTTTCAACTCCATGAAGAAATTCACAGAGAAGCTCTTTGGAATCGGTTCTGACTCCGACGCTGCTCGTAACAAGCGAGATGTACTGGCTGATCAGTCAACTGAGGAAGCTCAAGGAAATGACGAAAAGTCCGTACTTGATAACATGAATAGCAAGCTTATCCCTGATCCGTTGGATAGAAAGGATGCATTCTTCAATTTTTTCGATAATTTATGCCGAATTTATTGTGCCCAATGCCCCCACTCTTTCCCCACAGGTAACTTCAAGGCTGCGGCGAAAGAGCTGCTTGAATTCATTCTGAAGGATGAAAGCGGAAGTAAGTTGGCGGCTGAGCATTACTTGGATAATGCTGTTCTACAGGCATTTAATGACTGTTGAAGTGTATATGCTGGAATGATGTATTTATCTGATGAATTGTTGAAAAATAAATACATATTCACATAATGACAATAATTTTTAATGGAATATAGATTCATTTATAAATGTAACAAATTCTCACCAATTGTGATCAACGACATTTAACTTACTTTCATACTCAAACATATAGTACTTTTTTGTATTTCAATGACTATAACTTGCTTATGTACACTTAACTTAACCATTCTCGGAGTTGATGCAGAATCTCCTGGCGAGCAGCTTTCAGCGCTGGAATATCGCTTGGAGCATCAGGATACATATTTGCACAATGGGCCGTGCCTGAAACGGTTTATTTAAAACCGTTAATGATTTTGTTAGGAAGTGATACTATAATAAGGTTTCTAAAATATTGATCATATCATACCATTAATGAAGATGACTACATTCTCAGAATTGGTTTGATTTTGTGACGTGATCCCCAGCTTATGCCATGGGTCAATAGATCCATTGACGAAGATGACGCGTGTCACCTGAATGTCTCTGGCTCCGTAGAAAGCATTAGTCCATTTGATAGCGTTCTCAAGGAACTGTTGATCATATCTGTGAATTTAAAACAAGTTCAATTAGTGTAAGTCAATTTTTAAAAAATTGTTATTGGCTAGAAGACATACTGTTCTCCGTAGACATCTTTGCAGAGCCGGATGGAGTAATCTACGGGGAATTCCTTGCCAAAAGGTTGATCCTTTAGATCGGAGGATTGGAAGAATCCAAATTCATTACACGTTTGCGCCGTCCCTATATTTTTATTTTAGAATATTAATTAGATAGTTTCCGGATATTTGCAGTCTTTCTGCCATGAAAATAAATACGTAGCTCACATTGACGCTCCCCACTTGCAGCAGAGCTATCCCAACTCGTCTGTTGCATGTCCTTTACAGACTTTGCATATTTGAAATCAGTGCAATTCTTCTCAGTTACTGATAGCATCAAGTCGTTAACCCTCCCATAACGCTCGAAAGGGGTGGTTTCGTCTTCTGAATCCTGTGGAACCATAATATCACATAACGTTTTGATAGTGATGTTGGCTGTTTTAGAGCCTCCGAAAGCGCGATTGTCTTCATTGTACTGGACAATATCCATGAAGTTTCCAGCTAATGTTTCAAACAACGATGCAACGTCCTTTTTGTTTTGTCCGTCGAGTTCATCACATAGTCTAGGAAATTTCATTGCAATCATGTCATTAGATTTATGCCGCTATTATTTACAGTGGCACTGTGCGACATTGGAACTCTCATGAAATTGTCATATTAATTATGAAGTTAAAAAGTTGCCCTCACTTGAATGTTTTATTAATCATCCACCAACCCGTGCGTCTCCGCAACAGCATTTCCGTACTCTTGACAGCTTTCTGAATTGCATCGTTGCATTGAGGATTTGTCGCAGCAATGGAATCTCTTACCACACCGAGGTAATCTGTAGCAAGTAATAATTGTAAAGTACATCTTTCGCAAAAAAATTGTCAGTTTTTATGTATCTTTCATTGATGTAAGCTAGTCAGCTATACTAAAATAATTAATTGCGTACCAACAAAATTTAATTGTGCCAATAAGGGGGCGGATGCGGAAACTGCTGCATGAACAAGGTGAGGATATTTCATCCTATACCAAGCTGCCAGACTTCCTGGATAAGAGCCTCCAAATGCAACCCATTTGTTATCCTATAAATAAGTATAAGTTACCGATATAATTTTAAATTGATGAAGCATAACAACGTATGAGTATTGATGACCGCAGTTTTTAGGAACGACGAATCAAATATGAAATTATTTATCAGATCAAGCTTACAGTCAAATTGTAGACGTCTTTCATGGACACTGTAAAAGATGCCAAGTCAGCCAATGCTTGCTGACTACTTAGGTATTTTAAGCTCTCTAGTGATAAGTCTCTGAAATTAAAAGATCGACAATACAAGGAAAGTTAGATAAATCCAGCAGTTCAGCCCTAAGGACTGGCTTTTGTCTTTCAGACATGGGAATATATTTAAAATCTTACCGTAAGGGATGAGATTTCCCATAAAAGCGATGCTCCACTTGGAAGCATAGGGCGTTCAACTCCTTGGCATAGTTAATCCAAGCTCCATTTGTCATCCAAATATCCCTAGCTTCTCCCTCCCCTCCGATCATTAAAAACACTGGCCCTCCGGGTTTGTAAAACTCATCGTTAACATAATATCGCTGTTAAAAACATGAGCAATATATTTCATAATCGGATCAACCTATATTCATAGATGAAAGTCTTCTGGCTTTGTTCATTGAGGGATGAGCTTACCTGCTTCCAAGTACGAGTATCGGCAGGGGTGAAATGATCCAAAGTCTGATTAAACCATAATGTCGATACCTTGCTTGGATTCTCAGAATTGTTAATTATGTTCTCTGTTTCACGATGGTAAAACAGTTTCCCCCGGAAAAAATGTTCCGTACCTTTGACATCCTTTCGGCTATGCTTTTTGCAGGCAATAAAACTGATGCAAACGACTAAACTCAGAAAAAATAAAAGTGACTTCATTTTTGTACTTAGAAACGGTTTGAAAATATATTACAAAAAAGGCCAATTTGTTGGCAAGACTTTATTGGTAAGTCAAAAATTGGTAACTGACACAGACCGTGTTTTCTGACTTGCCCGACTGCGCTTTTAACATGAGAAAACTGACTTCTATTTATACAGCAAGAATCAGCAGAAACAATCAACGAATATTTACGTGATGTCTGTGTAATCCGCTATAAATGATCATGTATGTATTATCACTAGTATAGCTATCAATGGAATGGAGAGTGAATTATTTCATGCAAAAGCAGTATGCATTCTGTCAATCCATTCCAGTATTATTCCAGACGCTCCAGTAAGGTTAATAGGATGAGAAGTTGCTTTGTATGAAAGTTTTGTTGCAGCTTCTTGAACGAGGACAAGATATACAAGAAGGAAACTTAGGTACGAAGAAAAAGAAGATTGATTTTTAGGTACCTTGCTGAAGTAAACTTATAGGCATTTATTGCTTGTGATAAATGTGCAAAAGTAGTAGTGAGAAGCCTAAATACACAGCATATCATGACATGACTCACGATTATGAAATTTTATCAGTATTATAAGGTGAAGGAAGGTCAATGATGATGTAAGTAGACTGTCACTTTGTCTCTAACTTCCAATTTACAATTGACCTTAATAGAATTTTTTCCAATGATATATGGAACTCGAGTAAATAAATACTTTCTAATATTAATCTAAATTCCTAGTCAAAACAAGGATTCAACAAATCCATCTATGTATACATGAAAATAAAAGGTCAAATATAACAGCAAATATTCTTTTAGGATCTTTATTTAGTGTCGTATAGTAAAATATTCCATACAATTACAGTCATCTTGACAGTACAGTTCAACACAATGAAATAAAGAATAATCAAGTTTACTTAACGAATTAAAAGGGATATGTATAGAAGTGAAATTTACATGAGAGAGATACTTTCTTCGAATAACTAAAATACCAATTAACAACAATATCATAATAGACAATTAAATATATAACCAATCTCGAAACTCGCAAATCATTTCGAAATACTTAACTAACAATTTCTTACACAACCAAATAATTTCGTATGAATTTTACAAAACAAAACCATACAATGTGAGAGATGAGAATTTTAAGGGATAGACTTACATTAAACTATTTTTAAACAAACGAACTATGCACTGATTGAGATGGAGTAATCATTTTGTGCCAGATTGTAACTCAATCTGTATTAAATCATAATATTTCTCCACATTCGAAATGAGAAGTAGAGATATTTGTAGAAGAAACAACTTCATTTTGGTAGGTTTTAACTTTGCTTCATTTTCTTTAGGGATTTGTAATTAAATATTTGATTCAGCTAGAGGAACCCCTGTTGCTCCACTTGTTCCACCGGAGCCAGCTGCATGTTTCCTTCTTCCCCCACGTTTTCCGTTCCTCTTCTGACCTTGGCCAACAGCTCCTTGCTGTGGTTGCGAATGCAGAGTTTGTTGAGTTGAAGCTGCTGCACTTTCCTCTAGTGAATTTCGTTTTGATAACGATACCGGATCTGGTGATTCCTCTTTAAGACTTGTCGTTGCTACTGCTGCTGCTGAACCATTGCCATTAGGAGATGGAATTACATTCTCATTTGGCGGTTGATGATGATGTACCACATTTTTGGGGGCATTTTTTATAACTTTCGCTTTAGCACCGTATCCACTGCCTAGCGTGGGGGGCATTGGTATGACCTATAATACAAAAAAATTCCTATAATACTTCCGTGAGCCCGGTAGTTTATCAAAGTTCCTAGCCATGAATATCTACAAATCCCCAGTTTCATGCAGTCTTTTCCTCGACTTCGACTTCCATCCGGAACTTGTGTCGGATATCGTGACCCACACGCAGTTCCGAGAGTCTCGGGAACAAATTTACGAATTTGGCAGGAAGCATGTTATCCTCATTTCATATTGCAAAATGGCAATATGTAAGTAACATATGTCCATGATATTACACTTTCCTACTTAAGCTGAAATAATAGTTGGCTCTAACCTTAGAGACATTGCCTACGGCCTTCGTACGTCCTTCACGGAATACTAACCTCTGGTTCACGTTTAGATATTCAGGGTTCTTGATGAATCTGAAGTGAACAACAGCCTTATCGCCAGTTCGTAAACATTCCCTGGACATTGACAATATTGACGCTGTCTGTCGAATGCTTCCACAATGCACTGAAAATATAATTTTAAAGAAAAGATTGATTAAAACAAACCCAATAAAAATATTTTGAAGGAGTACAGTCTTAAACACAGAAATACATTGACAATTCTTACCCATAGCCTGATAACGAGCGCTTATGGTAGTAGGATGGTGAAGAACTAAAATTTCAGCTTCGAATTCCCAACATGCTGTCGGATTTAAGCTGGGTGAGACTAATACCATTCCTTTACGAATTTGCGAACGCTTGATCTGAAAGATTAAGATTCAATTAATCAAAATAGTAAATTCGAGAGATTTTAAAAGTCAACATTGTTTATATTCATGTACACTGTAAATATATAACACTAAAACAGTTTAGAAATAATATTAATTATACAATACCTTTTTTAATGAAAAAGATGCTGTTTGGCCTGCTCGCACTTGCTTCACTGGCATTCTTTTGCGATGTATTGATTTTATTGCGATTGACTGAAAATGGCCCAATGGATCAGGTCCTAACAGAAGAACGTCATTAAGAGTGATGGTGCCCTTTAGACACGTTCCACTGACAACTGTCCCTACCCCAGGAACTGAATAAGTATCATCAATAAGAAACTCTGCTGGGTCGTTTGCAGAATGCTGCGATCTCGTTGTTAGCAAATTCATAAACATTTTCAGAAGGTTAAGATTTTCTCCTGTGACATTTGAAACTTGAAAAACTGGGCACAGCCTAAAACACAAATCAATAAGAAAATTAATTATCCCAACTCATCGACCAGGTTTGGTTTTTCAATAAAGGTTTTTCCACATTTTTACGGGAAACGCACCTTTCAGAGACAAAATTAGTGGCTGATAAAACCACATCATCGGCTGTCTTAACAATAACCGGAACTTTCCTACATCCAGGAGACTTTAGTACTTTGACGAGGAGCTGTAACGTCTCTTGTAGTACATTAGCTGGACACATGTCAATTTTTGTAACCACTACAAACACAGGAACACTTAATGCAAGGGCTAATCCGAGGTGCTCTTTTGTCATTCCAACAACACCAGCATTAGATCCCACCTAAAATCGAGGTTCGATGTTAGACTTGGCAATTACCAGAATATCGTAAACCATTTGAAAGTTTATGTGTATGTATTTACCATTAGCATTCCAAAGTGAGGCGCATGGCCGGTCATTCCTGTTCAAAAGAAAATGATAATAATTATTATGTCAAGATCTACAAATACATTTAGAAGGAAGTAAGTAGAGATATATGCTGTATGTTTTTGGTTCCTACCGAACACTGTAGTTTTTAAATATCTCTCGTGGCCGGCGAGATCAATGAATGTAATGACCTTGGAGGATTTCTCACATATATGAATCCAATCTAACGAACCATGTTCAGCCTTATTGACAACGTTTCCTAAATAAAACAAATGAAACAGATTTCCAGATTTAACAAAAATTAGATTTGATTAAAAAATTGAAGCTTTCTACATAATCTCGTCCAAGTAATTGTCTGACTACATACCTTCATGATCAAAACCAAGGATGTCGTTTCCAACCGATGAGGTTCTGAAATTTTAAATTCAACATTGATTTCAATTTGACAGTAAGTAACATTATTAAGTTGAAACAAAAATCATAATCATTGGCTTACCTTCCAGATTCCATTTCGTGTTTATGGCGAAACAATTTCATTCGAGCATGTCCTCTACCGTTATCAAGCTCACCATGAGTTAAGACTCCTAACAGAGTGCTTTTCCCAGCATCCACATTTCCAACGACAGCAACCCTATATAATATTCCACAAACAAATACTTTTACTTCACACAATCTAAATTATTGAATTACAATGCAGCGATAACACAGAGCAGGAGAGAATAGTGCAGAATCCTACCTAATTTCTGTAAAGTCTTGCTCAGGCGCCCTATGGCGGATCAAGTATTGTCCCGTGAGTTTGTCTGTTCCACGAATTCGCAGTTGCACCATGGATGCTTCTAGTGAGTCTGCAATGGACTGCAATGTGGCAACGGAAGCATCAAAGTCATCCTTCATGAGCCCTCCTATAATTATAATTAAATTTAAAAAATCATAATTGTTTTCATACTGTTTCGCGAATACACAATACAGATATTGGAGCAGATATTACAAATATACAATACCTTCGGATATGTCTCCAACATCGAAAATAGTTTCTCCATTGCCTTCCTCTACACGACCCTTGATGATAGCCACCAGGTCATCATATTCCTTCTCATTGGGACTCACCAACATACTCTGAAAAAAGTTACAAGTTCAAAACTCCAAATTTAAAAAAATACATCATTGGCAAGAACTCATAAGTCATAGTTAAGCACATTGTGTTTAACACAAGAAGTAACATGGTTAATGATAGGGTGATGTGCTTAAGTACATCTAACGTACAAGCCGAATTAAATCACATTTTTATTATTGTAAGTATGCTTCCACATTTGTATGATTCAACACCAAGACTGACCTTTGTTGTAATTCCATTCGCTGCACTACAGCCAGGTGGGGGTTTCATCCCCACCGGCGACAGGATTTGTGCAGTATCAAGTACTCCAGCCATTGTTGCTAACCGGAAAACCGGAAGCACTTATTTTTGCAAAAAAGTAGTTTTACTTTAACTGTCACAATAAACTCCTTATCTAGATTCGCTTGTCACCTTTACCAGTTTCTGTCACAATCCACCAGAACCTAATAACCGGACGAAACTAAAATTAAAGTTTCATACAATTTATTGACAATTATCAATTATGAATACTGCTAATGTTACAATGAACATGTACACTTTCGGAACACCAGACACTGTAAAAATATGACCCTTCAACCTATTCACTGCTGTCGAGGAGGTCGATGCCGCTGCTTACTAAGCTGTCGTACTAAACTAACACGTGTAAGGATTACATTAGGTCAAAACAGCAATCTTAAAATGACATTAATAGAGCTCATCGAACTTTTGAGGAAATTTTGTCCCTCCCCATTTACTCCTTACACATTCAACCTTCACAAATTCCGTAAATCAAATGAACTTCCGCATTTACTTTCAACCTTAACTATTTTTACAGGTCATTGTATAACACGCGATAATTGCTTACAAAAAAATGGTCAATGGTAGGAACATTTACACGTCCATATGTTACTGCCTAAATCACTAATTAACCTTTTCCAGTATCTCTCTATTACAATCTATCCTATACTCACACACTATACTATAATTAACTATCCTTCAAAAAAATCTTGTAACTTTAAAGAGTCCACGCTCACCATTATTAAAGAGATCAATGCCCACGGTATATAGACAGGACAGTTAAAAATATATCAGTTTACTTTTGCACTGACGATAACTTTAAAAACTGCTTTCTAATCTGTCTAAAAAAAATATGAAGGAACTTCTTATGCATTAAGGGAACAGCTGCGCTATCATCTTGTATTGTTTACGTAAGCAGATTTGACAGATGATCAGGTTCATATCGATAGCATTTCTACAAACCATATTACTTAACTACTTTCAGGATAGAGTTGCTAAAAAGACACGTTTTCAGATACATTCAAACTACCTTCAAAATTGCATTGTTGGCCAACTAGCTAAATATGTTTGAACAGGAGCAAGTATTGAAAGTATTACCTCTTGGGTCATTCTGGCTGTTGTATAACTTGAAATACAAAAGTTGAGAGTGAAAGTTGGTTGGATGTTCTCGCAATGCCTCGATTCTCGATTGTCGATGCGCTCTCAAAATGAGATTGTTCTCATATATAGCGACTAGCGACATCGAAGAATAAATGAATTTTGCAAAAAGTATCAAGATGCCAGAGAGTATCCTCTAAATTTGAGATAAATATTTATTTTGCACATCTTGATCTGCGTATGCTACATGCTACGTGTTATTGCTATATAGCTCTGTAATTACCTTTGCAATAAGTATAGATAGGACTAATTGCATAAAAAAATCTAATGATGAACAGTTCATCATGAACTGATTATAATGGTAATAAATGGACGATAAAAAATATGCCTCCGAAAGTTGAAAATCATGTCATATGATCGGATTGCTTATCATGGGATTTAACGGGATTGATGATGCTAGTCCTTGTTAAAACTGCTTATCATTTTTGTCAATGTCATTGGCCGCGACCAGCCGCAACAACAACACGTCCGGTTAGTCCTCGGTCATAGCTAATTTGCTATTGTTCAATTAAATTACAGCCGCGTAAGGCTAAATGAGATCAATTTTACTTAACATGATGCAGTTAATGTGATAAAACATTTTCCTTTGTTCATTGTTAGTATTTTTATTTTTATGATTTCTGAGTCAAATCCCTCAATTTTCATAAAAGAAACGTCTTTAGTTCTGTACCTGCTCAATCTTGGAGCAAAGATTCCTCACTGATTTGCCTGAACAGGCTGATGAAATCGACGCCCTTTCGGTATCGCTGTCAATGTCAGTGGCTGTCGACGATACAGTCCACTTGTTAACGCCTTTCCTCTCCGACATCTTGCCGGCTGGGCTCTTGCCAGTCTCCATTGTGTCTAATGAAGATGACCCGATGTTTTTCGGGGCGATGTAAGAAATTTCTTGTTTCACTCACAGAGCTATTTTTTCAGGATCTCAATTGCGTTCACATTCACTTTGTTCACTAAATTATTTATGTCAAGTCAAATATAACCAAGTCGAAGTCATTATCCACTGCACTGTAGCAATCATGAAACCGAAATTGAAGATGTTTCTTCCGTCATTCATGTTTAACCCTGCCTGGTCTGGTCTAAATTCCTGCTGCTGCTCTGATCTGATGCGAAGTCAAATGGAAATTGAACTGGGGTAGTGAAAGCGAGTCATTTATATAACGGGGATGAAAATTGCATTCTTCTTATTTCACCGTTGACACCTACAAAACGTTTTATTTCGTCATTATAATAATCAATCACGAAACTCAACCGTCAATTGCTGTCATTTGACGGTGGTGGAGTTTGGTGAGAACAACATTTTTCTAATCAAGCCTGGGTTGAAATAGGAACAACGTTCACAGAAAGAACTCTGGCCAAGCTCATGTTTTCTTGTATACATAAATACATACATAAAATACGTTTTTTGGTTTTTTGATTTGCATTTTGATGCTATTCTGTAGTTTACTGTTGGGAATTACATTGGGCATGTGTTAAGATCTTTGTTTGTGCTGTATTGTTAGTTTGAATTAGGGATGCTTGTATGGCTGATGCAATCGGTAGGGATATTTGTATCATCTTCATTTCCTAGAATTAGGATACGAATGTGGATCCAAAGAATGTTAATGTTGATATCAAGCTGTGATGATAATGATTTAACGATAACTTAAGCAAATACCTTAATTGAATAATCATTATTGTTGTTATTTTTCATAGGCTCATTAGTACATTTTACTGAAAAATGGTGAAAAAGACCAATCAGCTTTCTGTATCTTTTCGTAGTAGGTGCTATATTGCTATACACAATGATAATGATAATGGCTTCAATTAACCGTGAGATACCCTTTAAATAAACTGAAATGCAAAAAAATAACGCAAAGCTTGCTCGTTTTTTTCAGAAAGTACTGCGGAAGCCACGGTGCGCACTCTGATTACCTGTATTACCACAGTATACTTTACCCACAGGAAAGGGCGACGACGAGAGGTAAGTGTCTAAAGCAAAGTGATTATTTGATTAACGATGATTTGATTATTTGGGTTTTAGAGTCATCTTTATGTTACCTTTCATATCTAAAATGCAATATAATATGTGTATGTTAATGAAAATTCTTTGTTTGTTGTTATTAGGAGGAGCTAGAAATTGCAAGACGAAATCTGGAGTTAACCCGAAATTCCATACAAGGTCAGTTATCTTGGTCTGTGTGTCTTGTGTTTTGTTTATCGTGTAATGGGTTGGGGACCTCTGGGGGACAAAATTTTGGTTTCCTTTCTTTTTAACCTAACAATTAATATAGAAGCCATTATCGAGTTCAATATTTACTATGTTTGGTTATCATCGGTTAGATTATGTTGAAAAGGAAAGCCAAACATGATGACGAAATCATTTTCTCTATGACAAGTTCTTCCCACGGGGAGTGCGCGTTGCAAGATTGTCTGTTTACCTATTTCGGAGTAACAATTTATATGACTGACTTTTCTTTATTTTATTCTGGTTCCAGACGGTGCCACCACCGATTACAAGGATAACAATGGGCGTTTTTGAAGGAATGCTGCTTGGGTGGAATATTTTCAGCATCGGCTTTTACTTTTATGCCACCCACACTATGAAAACGCAGAGGAGAAACTACATAAGGCTTCTAGAGAAATATAACGCAAACCTGATGAATTCTCAGAAACTAGAAGATGAACGTCCAACAATCCATTAATTTCTTTTTTCTTTTTAGCATAGTTACAGTTAGTTAAGGTTAGTTTATATTAGTTTGTAGCATTCTAAATATAAACGTGGTCTAACATAGAAATTAATCAACTTATCATCCTTACATCCTTCCAATTCTTACATTTTACTTTATTTCCGATTTCCGATAAGTCATGTGGGCTAGCACATTATACGAGACAGAATTTAGACGATATATAGTTGAATGTCAATTAATGTAGAATCAGAATCTCTTGTACACATGAAACCAATTTTGTTACGAATATATTTATGTATTTTAGCTAAGAAATAAAAACGATGATTAAAAAATGATAAAATGGGAAATGTTAGAATGGGATAGTTCATGCGATAGTCTTGGTATGCAAAAAAATAATGTCATGGATACGGCTCGGTTCATTTAATCAATAGCATATAACTTTAACTTTACGTAAATACTAAATATAAATATACACGTTTATGATTATGAATCTATTTATTTATAGTGTCTAGGCCTAAGGTTTAGTTTGTTATCATTATACCATTCATGTTTGATTTGATGATCATGGTCAGAGAGATTGGCAATTGTCGCTTGCTTACTGTCGGGATTACAAACAAACCAAAAGTAAACCACGAAGATACATAAAGTGAAGCTAGAAACGTTTTTTGTAAGATAGATATTACAGTAGTTGTTGAGATGTGAAGGCAAAAAAGGCAACCTTGGCCTGGCCATCTAATATCTTTATAGAAGTGTGTCTTGCCAAATTAGCAACATCACAATTTGCAAGAAGACTAAAATATATTATATTGGTACAAATAATAATCATACTGTCATTACAATATCATTTGTTTCATTAAATTAATTTAGGAGTTACTTCAGCGAGAAGTTTGAAACTCTAGCTTGTTTGTAACGAACGTAATGTTACTGGAAAGAAAAAAATCTCAAAATGCCCTCAAGAAATAGCATTATTTTTATGAAGATAAAAGCAACAACTAATATCTTTGTAGTATTTTAACATTAAAGCTCAATTCAACCAAACCATTTAGCAGCACATTAAAGAAAAGTCTGAAGACGCAAATTGAGTAGGCACGTTTGAAAGCATGTAGAACGTACATATTTTAAATGAAGTGCATTCGATTAAACACTAGCATTACCAATACCAAAGTCCGTGTTTCAAACTTTCAAGTGAGTGTTCCATTTACAATGTCCCTAGGAATGTATCTAATCCAACTAACCAATAACCATATTAAGTAAGACTTGCTTATCTTTTCTTAATATGTGTCTAGGCCTTTATTTACTTAATTGCCTGCAAAATGCTCTAAATTTACATGCAATGTCCATTCTCACTGATTACAATACAGCATTGCATATACCCAACCTACCTTCAAGAATTTTGCCATATCGTTTCGTGCTTGTAAAATTAACGATAAAACTAGATAAGTGCTATTCAGATAACTAACTAACAAAGAACAGCTACTTTTTATAAGGAAGAATCCCAAAAGTCAGACTCAGATCAATATCGATATCATATAATTCTGCTTGTCACTCAAATTACTTCATAACTACATTATTGGGCATCATATTTTCCTATCCTTAAATGCATAGGCAGCCTAATTTACTAATGTTGAAGATAACCCCAAGTTGTACAACTACTTTAACCACAGATTTAATACGCAACAAAATTTTCAAGGAAATCGCAACGCATGCATAAAAGTGTGAAGAGCACACTACCTATATATCATATCATATCATAACCCATATATCGCATCAGTATCCCACATAATTGTTAAGTACTTTACTAATTTTTTTGTATGAATGGAATGAAATGAGTATTGAGTGAGTATCTTACGTCTTTTGCATCAATACTGCTACGTATATTTACCACCTACGACGACGCGACTTTTCCGTTTCAATATGCTATACAGAATGTACATGCTCATACAGAATCTCACTTTTTTGCATTGCCATCATCTATAAAAAGTACATATCATCGCGCGATTTCGCATATTACCTTTTCATTTCATGCCTCTCAAAGTCCGATACTGCTACATAACTTACTCCTCGTTTCCCTCCAACATCGCAAATTCAGCGCTCAGCGTCGGTGCTGTTCACTCCATCCAACCCATACTCGATAATATGGGCTACTCCTCGCTACTTTCTAGCAATAGCTGATAAGCCTCCGTTTCTGTCGTTTGGAATGATCTGCAGCTGTAAGTATAACAGGGAGGATAAGAAGGATACTAAAAGCATAGCCGTATAAGGCTTACGGACTTTAAGGATGGTAATGGTCTTGTCTAGTCTCTCTCTGGTGGTGTGCGTTTTTGAGTGAAGTTCTAAGTATGCCTATGGTGAATGCATGCTGCCTGATGGTGGAGGATTTCAGATTCGAGAGAAATTCCTGAAGGTGGTGTAGGAAATAGTATCTTGTGTGTCATCCACCACACTCATCCCACATCAGCCACCAATACCAATCATGCACCCCAGTTCTGTGAGGAACGTCTTATTCATTTCTTAATCTTTTCTTAAAAAAGATTTTTCTTTTAGGCGAAGACGAATATTTGAATATCAAAGTTTCTCTTTTTTTTTTCGTTTGTTGAGTCATACGGTTGGATGGGATACTCGTAAGTATTTAATGTAAAATATTAGGGTAGGCTGAACGAGAATTTTAACGAAGGTTAATTTTAATTTTTTTAAAATTGAATAGTTAGTTATGTGTGCTTAAAATATAACGGGAGGAGGGGGATTGTGGAAAGTGTAGAGGGTACATCGGATGGAGGAGCGCAATTTTGGAGGTTAATTGGGATGGGAGTTAGAAAACTGCTGATCTCTGTTGGCGCTCTCGGAGTTTGAAAGCGTTTTTTGGAAACGTACATAAATTATTAAGTAACTGATTTAGTTTGTGTGGTATTTAGGTAGTAATTAGGTGTGTGTGTAGTACACGGTTTTAGAGACTTTTAATTTAAGGGGAAAGTGTGCAGTTCGAGAAAAGTGCGGAACAGCGTAAAGTTCGACGTTCATCGAAGAGGTAAAAAATATTTACAGTTATTGTACAGCTGATATATACATGAACTAATTTTAATGCATTTTTATAGCGATTTGAAAAGGGTAAGTGAGCCGTGAAAATGTTGGAGTAGTCGTGAGGGACGAGGGGAACCTTGGGGTTTATATTTAGATTTGTGTACTTTACAAGGAGCGTCCTTTGTCCTTGATCTGCTATTTGTCATTTGTGCCTAAAATGTCCGTCATCCATAGGTCATGTAATGTAATCATTAGGTAATTGTTCAGAGTAGTTTAGAGAAGGCGTGTAATTAAATTGAGTCTGATGTGTTAAATTGCGTGTCTAACGTATTTACATATTAAGTTGAATGTGCGACGAATAATATTTATGGGTTACATGGAGGATAGGACGGATAGATGATAGTAGGGCCCATGTCTGAGTTCTCATATATTAGGTGGTGCCCTTCATTGATGACTGATTTTACAGTTAATTAGGTTTAAAACTGGTTATTAAATGCATTTTTAATGTACGTTCAATGCTCATCTTCACTACTCAGCTACATACATATGTTTAAGATATATTGAGTGATATGGCGATAATGATAACAATGATTGATTGATGATTGATGAGTATTTTATTTCATGACGCGATTTATAAAAGAAAAAGTGACTAATTATTGTACTGTATTACGATAAAATTTCATTAAACTTGTTCATTTTATCAATAATGTAATCGTCATATCCAATATCCAATTAAAATCAACAGTGACATGCATCGTGGATAAAGGCATGAATCATAAAATACAGTGCATTAATCCAGTGGTTTGATAATGTTGGTGCACATTATCTACAGATAACAAAAAAACAGCCATATTTTCCTCATGATAAAGTGCCTGTTTACCAAAAGACAAAGAGAAAATACGGATAAGCTCAATACTATGATCTACACGATATGTCGAGTTGGTTTTATTAGAGAGAACTTTCGAGCATTTAAGTAATTAATTTTCGTTGAATTCCGAAATTACCGTATTAACGTGCTTAAACGTTTGTTGCCAGTACTTTGAACTAATAACGCTTTATTTTATGGTTCTATAATTTATAGGCGGGACTGGACACAGTAATCATAATCAAATAGAAGGACGATATTAAGTATCAACTATCAAAAGGACTGGAGGAAAGTCTGTTGTTCCCAAAACTTTCCAACGTACATTCTGTGATGAGAACTCACTCTATTAGTATTAGATAAGTCTGAATCATCAGTCAGAAACAATGGGTAAGAGCAAAACTAGAAGGAAACAGCAACGGAATCAAGCGGCAGATGACCAGGATCCTGATGTCTCTGAAAACGAGCCCTCATCATCGGACAATGTCTCTTCAAGTCAAAACGATGATAACACAGTCCTAAGTAACAGTAACGTGATGGACACTGATATTGAGGATTCAGAACAAACAACTGGGAATTCTACCCCAGCTGATGAGTCTGAGCCTGGTGCTTCTGGTGTCACAAATGGAACAACCAGTGAGGACCCCACATTTGCCATGACAGTCAACGGTAGTGGTAATGGCGAGTCAAGTTCCAACAACAACTCCACCGAAAATACTCCTCTCGAACCAACGTCTGATCCGTGGTTAGAAGAGCCTCAGAAGAAAGATATACCAGTCTTGTCTGTGAACGTGACTTGCTGTCATACAAAGTCTTCTTCGAGTTTACCTGGTCTGCGTAAAGCATTGAAAGGGGAAGTAACTGCGAACTGTGCTGCAAGACCGTGCAAGTCAGCAGACTACTTAGAAGATAAGGACATCGGTGCTGAGGAAAGTTTGTCGCTTTCCAAAGAGGTATGCGTCAATTTGTTTACAACTTTTAAAAGCATTTTAAAGGGCGTTGGTCCTGGCAGTAGAGATTAATATAGAAAATATTTTTGTCCCTTTTAGTTATGGATTTGCTTACAGTGTGGGAATGTAGGCTGTGGAGACCATAGTGCTGGCGGTGGTGATGCAGAGGCTCATTTCAAGAAGCCGCGATCCGACCAGCATAATATTGTCTTAAAACTTGAGGATAAGATGAATACTTGCTGGTAAATTATAATTATATCCCTTTCTTACTGACTGATGCTGCCCATCTTTACATGCACTTTCACATTACAAATTAATTAAATGTCATGCCATGTTCTATTTACGATTACTTAGGTGTTACAGCTGTCAAAGTTTGATCGACCCTGATAAAAATTCTTCCACGAAGGAGGTAATAGCTCTTATAAAGAGACACCCGAAAGTGAAAATGGCTTTGCAAGCGAAATCAAAGATTGGTAACGCTGCGCCTCCTATCGTGCTTGGTCCACCTCCACCACCTCCTCAGCCTGAGGCTGCTGCGGAGGGACACTACACCCCAATGAAATCATTGACGACCAAAAATAAGATGAACAATAGGAACAAAACAAATCCTTACAGTAGTTGGGACAATAGTAATAGAGAAGAATGGCCCCTGGTAAGTTTCCAATACAATTTTGGTGTAATTAAATTGTAATAAGAAAGAGTATTCCTGGATGATCATGATAACATTTTAAAATAAATATTTCTATATTTCTCTAGGGTTTGGAAAATTTGGGGAACACCTGTTTCATGAACTCGGCGTTGCAGTGCTTGTCAAGAACCAAAAGTCTTATACCCAAGTTGGATCTTTACGGAACTGGAAACACTCTAGAAATAATGGTAACTGCTGATCCTCCAGCGGTAGATGTCCTAGGTACTATATCACCGGATACGAACGGTGACGGCGCATCTTCTTTGTTTCAACTGAGGACAGCATATACTGACGGTAATTTCGTGGATGAGAATGGCGAGTCAAATCACACTGTGTCTTCAAACGCTGAAATTGAAACGGGCGGTTCAAGTCCTTCTTCTTCGGACATGGATAGTCTTCTTGATGTGGCGTCTGGAACCTCGTCGAAATCATCCCCTATTAAAGAACTGGCACCGGAGAGTTACAAAGCAGAGATTGAAAAAGAACTTAAAAAGTGTCTGCGACTTAAATTAGTAATTCCGAAGGACTCGATGACATCCCGTCTCAGGCATGCATTTAAAACAATGACGAGATCAGCAGATGTGCAGAATGGCTCACATAGCAGTTCCGAGTACTTTGGTCGTGGGCGTCACGTATTCACTCCATCGTCAATTCATAATGCGATGGCAAAACACTTTAGACCTGGGCAGCAGCATGATTCCCATGAACTCCTTAGAACAGTCGTTGACATGATGAAGAAGGATCAAATAAAGGTAAATACAACAGTTTATTTTTATGTGTCTGAATGAATGATGAAAATCGTCCGTAGTAGATCACAGTAATAATAATTACTAATTGATTAAAACTTTGACTTTTTTAGGCGTTTAGATTGGCAATCATGCAATGTTATGGGATAAAGAAGAGCGAAGGGAAAAATTGTGATCCAAAAATAGCAGAGCTGGTAAGTCCATATAAAACATTATGCTTGAAGGCTAGAATACAGATTTATACTTGCCTATACAATTAATAGAAATCAGACGATTTGAGATTTTGATTTAAGATTTTTTTTTGTTTACAGCTAAAACAGTGGGATAGAAAGTTGTACCATAAAACGTTTGTCGATGAGATATTCGGTGGAGAACTAGTAACATTTTCAAAATGTTTAACCTGTGGCTCTGTAAGAAGATCGCATGAAGATTTCCTCGACCTTAGTTTGCCGATTCGTGTGGTAAGTATTTTGAAATCTGAATTTTGAGAAGCATTGAATAATGGAATACAAAATATTCTGTGAAAATAAAAATTAAAACATTATTTTTTTTCTTATAGTATACCAGAAATCATACTTATATTCCGAGAAGAGCGTATTCAGTGTTTGACGACGACGGAGATGCACATAGTAAGTACTGTTACTATTCCGTATCTTTATACAAACAAATGACAGGTATATTTTATTAATTTATTATTTTGTTTGTAATATGTTAACAGGAAGTTTAGAAGACTGCCTCAAGTCATTCACGGAACCGGAGCAGCTTACGGGCTCTAATGCTGTGGAATGCGAAAACTGTCACCGTGCAAATTTAGCTAAACTAGTAGCTGGAGCAAGTTTCGAAGACGTTTTTCCGGGCGTGAAACCTCCGGTTAGCACTGAAATTAAAAAAGAAATCTGTGAGCCGGAACCTGAGCCCGCTATTGAAACCGAAATGGATCCATCTCTCATGGATGAAGAAACACCGCAAACGTTTGATAATGCAACCGACGACATGGATGACTTAGATGAGCCTGCTGTTGATGGCATTATTGGAAACACTTCCGACATGGAAGATGAAGGGAATGGGGTGCCCCCTTTATTTCTGGATGAATCCGAAGATAAACAGATCGCGAGCAGAACCGAATTCCTCATTCCAAACAAGGATAACATGACCTTGTCACTGGCTACCACCCAAGATGAAGGCTTCTCTGAAAGCGAATCTTCCGAAGAGAAAAAGTCTGCATCAATATCCGCTTCGTCAAGTCGAAATTCGATATCCGAAGCTGAAAATGGTACATCAACTCAACAAAAACAAAAGGAGAACAGCAAGCCCATCCCTATTACCAAATGTCCTTGCAGTCGCCATCAAATGGTGTCAAGGCCTCCAGAATGTCTTACTGTTCATCTAAAAAGATTTCAGATCACCAGTCATGGAACATCCAAGTTAAGTGATCGTGTAAACTTCCCCTACATACTGAACTTAACACCTTTCTGTGCACGAGAGGATGAAGACCTACAAAGATTAGATGGGAAAGATGTCTATGATGAAGACGGTGAGGTCAAATACGCTCTGTATGGAATTGTAGAACATAGTGGAAGTTTGCACTGGGGCCATTACGTAGCGTACATCAAAGTTCCAGGAAGCAATCCTGCTCCAAGTGAAGAGAGGAAGAACGACGACGACGAAAATGCAAGCGCTAGCAGTAGTAATAGTAATAGGCAAGAGGTCACACCAGACAAGTGGTTCTACATAAGCGACTCTAGTGTATCTCCCTCGTCTATGGATTCAGTTCTGGGTATGGACCCATATATTTTATTTTATGAAAGAATACGCGGAAAGGAAAATCTAAATAAGCTGTCTCAACTACACCGCCTCAATAACCAAAGTTCAACTGCACCTGCCTATGAAGTAACAACGGCTGAACCGGAGACAACGACCACAGCAACGAGCAGCGCTGCTGGATCCTCCTTCGATTTCAATTCTTACACGTTCGACTGAATAAAGATAAATGTTAATTATATCAAAAGCGAAATTAAATTTTAAACAAATTTCGTATTTATAATTTACTTGATAGATATAATATAGTATGAACGGAGAACGAGCGGTACGGTCCACTTTAATCTGTAACTATTACAGTGCTGTGCATTGAAGATTGATAGAGTTTGAAGTTATAGCTTTTGTCAGATTTATTTCTTAATTCTTCTCATGGGGTACTATGTATGTATTATTTAAACTTTCGCTGGAATTATCCAATCGTACAATATATAATGGTTTTTGTAAAATTAATCAAGTTTTCCAAAGAGTGGAATAAAAATATTAATTGGCTTCCTTTAAATCAGTTACTTTCCCCGACTTTCTCTGCTGCATGTATAGTACTACTTGAAACTTGAGTTTATATAAACGCCTAATGAAATATATTAATTTGCGCAATGTTCAAAAATATGTTTCACAATTTGCATTTCAGTTTGTTTACACATTTTATTTTCACTTCATTTTATAAAATGCCATCAAGTTACACACATAATTCATATTTCAAAAAATCTATATATCCGACCCTTTCACGAGAGGTGGGTCGGCACTCGAGCTACTCATTCGTTGTATTTTATCATCATGTCCCATATAATCGATACCTACTTATCTTATGCATTGTTTATTCCATCAAATATAAAAAAACTAGCACCAAATTATCCACATCATAATTAGAATACATATATTTGAGGATAATTTAGAATTTGAAAAAGTTTCTGCAACGTTTTAAAAAGATTAATATAAATAGCAAAGTAAATAGATTTCCTTTTAAAAAAATCTTCAGTCATTCATGTTTGGTTACACAAATATAAAGTACGTTTCATGTCCCTGTAAGTTGGATTGAGATTCTTTGGAGCCAGAACATTCTCGTATTAATAGTTACTGGAGTACAACATCAGATTATAAAAACAGTAATGTCCTATTCTTAAACTTCGGGATCAAGATCACAAGGCCGGGTCCGGAAGTTCTGATTCAAGTGGGTCCACTTTGTTGCAATCCATTTGTGGCCTAAGACAATTGGACAAGCTCCGTGAAGCATTCTCATGTCAATCTGTCCATTCTTGAGGGCAGTGTACCTAAATCCATTTAAAAAAAATTATGTTACGGCCTGGGCACTTTATTGTCTTTTAGTCTGATCATAAATCTAACGCATTTAGAATTACCATAACACAGCAGAGCCTTTCACGGGGTTTACATGGGTTCCAAGAACGGGGAAAGCAGTTAATCCTCCCTTTTGTACTTCGTTAAGCTGAAAACAAAGAAAAAGTCACAATGAGATTGAGAAGGAGTCGCCTAAGCGAAAACAAACTATCATAATGGTAGAATATTGAAATGCTCACATAAACCAAAAATGTTGTCACTCGGTCTCCTTTCAGTTTCAAGATGGGGTCCTTATCAGGATTTCCTCCAAGCTGTAATTACCATTAATTGCATTCAAATCGCGTCACATGGGAAGGCAAAAAAATGACTATAGTTCTTTTTAAGACATTTAGAATGTTTACCGAATCAAAATGAGTCGAAACATGTCCACCATAAGCGTAGCTTGCGATTTGCAATGCTTCCGAAGCATTCATCCCTCTGACATTGAGTCCAGTTATGAGTTCAATCCTCCTTCCGATTGGGGCCATTGGAATGTGCTCATCTTCCAGCCACGCATAGATGGCAGTTCTTGGCGTTGCACCTGGAACGTTCTGGGGCGCTCGTTGTAAACTGGGCATAGCAGCCCTTTTCATATCCTTTGTCCAGGCTTCACTAATGATGTCGTGGAACTGGATGAGGAGTGGATCGTGGTGGTGGAGCTCGGCTTTCAATGGGTACAGATAGAAATAGGGATGCCTTTTGTCGTACCAACATTTTAGTGTTGCTTTGTATTCCGGTTTCTACATTGAGTCATAAGAATCCCTACACTGCATTATCTGAAGATTACATGACTAAATCTGCATGTTCCAATATGTTCCAAAAACGTTAGCACAATTTACCTGGAAATCTTCTCCATTGCAAAGAGCCAAAAAGTTGTAGTGACCTGCTTCCGGGTGATCAGCCTTGGTGAGACCCTTCAACTCTTCATAATTCACGGAACGCAAAGTTGTTGCGTTTGGATTTTCGCTAAGTCGTTCGGTGAACATGTAAAGATGAGAGTTATGCTTGTTTCTGTCAAAGTCCCTGTCGTGCTATAAAATTATGGAATTATTCAATTAGGAGATTTACTCGAAAAGTTCAAGTCGACATAAAATATAAAGCAATATTGTACAGTACATCATCACCGCTTGTGATTCCACATAATTAGATATAATTATACCTTTTCGATATTCCTCTTGTATGTATTTGCAAGGCTGAATGCGCTCACAGAAATGGTGTCATTATCCTCTTTCATTCTGGACTCTGTCGCCCTGAGCCAATCCATTGCCA
>JAQGAH010000386.1:0-42169 GCA_034696885.1 Lepidocyrtus paradoxus | reverse complement strand
ATTTGACTATTTAAATAGATTACACTCATAACTACACACATTAAGAAAAAATACGTACCTATACGGGGAGTACCTTACTTTTCTCAATTCATCTATGAATTGCGAACAAAGTATTAGCCGCTAATGTGTCCTCATTCATTTCATTTCATTGTCATGGTCGAGCATACTACCATAGAGAAAAGTGGAAAGGCGCGTTCTCAACTTCAAACTTGTCAAGTTGGTCAACAGCACAGCCGTGTAGTAGTAGCCGGAAAGTTTTATCCAAACAAAGTAGTTATTTGAGAGTCTCAAGGATTATGATAATCGCGTGTGCATTGATAAGCAAGGTCAGTTGCATGCATCTTACTTAACTTAATTGCAGAAATGGAGCTTGGACTTTGCGATGAGTAATTTTTATGGGTGCAAGTCGAGGGCAGTTAAAATTCATAGTATTAATAGTTTTGGTAGTGCTTTTTTGGCAAGACAGTGAATTATGATTAAATAAAAGTTAACCAATGTTATTATATTTGTTAAAATTATTTTTCTTGAGCGTTATAATTAACAGTTAAATGTAACTTTTTTTGGAATAGATGTAGAACTTTATCAATCATTAGGTCAATGTTAATTATTCTGTGTCATGGTTGTTTTTTAGTACATGACATAATGCGAACTTAACTACGAGTGACATTCATGCTCAAGGATTTATTAGCCATCGTCAATTAAATTGTGCTAAACTTTATTTTTTGTAGCTCTTATCAACGTACGGACGAGACGTGTCACGTGTAAAATACATTTTGCACTTTTGATGTCTGAAAGTTGAAGTGGAGAGGTCAGAAAATGGAGGATAGGTGCTTCCAGTGAATGTACGTGCGTGCTTCTTCAACCACAGAGGTTCTTGGACTTGTCGACGCTGTTCTATCGTTGTCATTCTGATCTCTTTTTTTCTAAATGGCCCAAAATATTCAACGGTAGAGGACGAAAAAGATCGTGAGTATTCTGGTGTCTAGCAGCGGAAACATTGTTGTAAATCTTCTTTTTCAAATTTTTCAATTTCAATTCTTTTTTTATCATCAGTTATGTAGGAATCGGAGCCAATTTAAACAATCAAATCAGAATCATCTAGCTGAACTAAATTGACCATGGACAAACTAGAGTTGAATGACTATTACGAGGTGGAGGAATATGATGACTATGAGGTGGAGGAATTATCGGACGAAGTTCAACCTTACGATAACTCTCCATTTGGTGCTGATGTCAGTGCCACAACAGTTTTCAACACTTGTATGGAGCCTACTCTGTACAGTGCGTACGATCAGGTTATCTGGCTGCTCTTTAGCTGCTTACTCTTCAGGATATGTACGCAGCTAGGTATGAATTGGATGAAAAGTTGCATACTTCCAAACACTTTACTAATTGAAATTAACAGTTTTAACGGTAGTTCAGTAACTTTAATTATTGTTTGGCTTTTCAGTTACCATTCCACGACCCTTATGCCATGTAATATCATGTGTGTGCGGAATCACGAGCTTGTTTTCATTAGTCGGCCCGAATGCTACATACACCTGTATTCTAGCAGTTGCAACGTATTGGTGTCTAGTGGCTTGTGCGAAACGGTCTTTTGCAAATAACACCTATACAATTATCATTGGGAGTGTACTGACGTATATGGTGGTTAGGTGAGTTTGTATATTTAGATTTTTCTCGTTTCATGTTCCGAAAACTGTGGTCTGTATATAAACTGTCGATATTTTTTTAATTATCTTAGGGAGTACTTCATTATCTTACCTGAGACTTGGGAGGAAGTTAGAGGAGTGCAGATGATCATGATAATGAAAACTTTGTCATTGTGCTATGAAATTTGGAATGAAAGCAGGAAGGAACTACCCCCATTTTTGGACTATGTTGGCTATTTGTTTTGCCCCGGAACAATTATTTTTGGTCCTTGGATTTCATTCAGTGCTTATACGAGAGTTTTTGAGCACACACGCTGGGTAAGAGAAGAGTTATTTCTTTCATGATGACCTATGCTAACTTTGGCACAGCTTTTAAAAATTATTTTCAATTGTCTTAATGTTGCAGGGTGTTGGCTGGGCTCTTAAAATGTTTGCAACAGCAATAGTCTCCATAGTTTGTCTTGGCTTTAGTTCTTGCTGGATTTATTGGGTGTTTGCCGGGTTAAATTTAAGGTTTTAGAATTTAAATTAACTTGTTCTATTTATTTTATCTGACTTTTGGCGTACACATTTTAAACATTTCTATTTGATTCATAGTTGGGTAATCGCTGTGAGAGATGCAATGTCAGTTCGGTTCAGTCACTATTTCGTGTGCTTCATGTCAGAAGTCACAACGACCCTTTGCGGCTTTTATTCAGATGAAGGAATATCGGTGGAAGTTACCAACCCGTGGAAAATTGAAGTGCCCAGGTCTCTAGTTGAGGTCGTGATTCACTGGAATATCTCCATGCACAAGTGGCTTCGTCACCGTGAGTAAAACTCGAAATTGATTTGTCAATTTGGTATTTGTAGCCTAAAATTAACAGTGCTGTGCTGACGTTGAAATATTATGTACTCACATAGATGTCTTCCGACCAGCCAAGCAGTTTGGTCCCTTCAAATCCGTAATACTAACGTTCCTGGTGAGTTCCATGCTACATGGCATGAACTTTAATTTGACGATGGTTTTACTATCATTGGGATTCTACACCTACGTGGAGTACACGCTGAGAGAGAAACTGGCCAACATTTTTGATGCGTGTGTCCGAAGTCGGGCCTGTCCTCCAACCTGCCAACACGCTGTAAAGTATACCAATCCTCTGGTCATCGCAGCTAACTTATTATTTGGCTGTTGGGCCTACTTCCACCTGGCTTATCTTGGAATAATGATGGATAAAAGTCATCTGGATGAGGATCAGTCTGACGATGGAGTAATCGGTTTCATTTCCAATGGATTGAAGCGATGGGATGATCTGGGATATGCTAGTCATTGGGCGATGGTAATTGTATTCATTGGTAATATGGTAATATAAAGTGCTCATGAAAGCAATAATGGTTATGTGATTTCGATTTCACATAGCTAACGCATGTTCTCTGTGAGTTGTTCACTTTTTAAAAAGTAAGAATTAGGAAAGTGTTTATTTGGAGTTTATCTCTATTATGTTTAATCTCATTCTTTTTTTTACTACAGACTGATTTTTTTTAACCGTTGACTTTTATAATATAATGTACCTCGTTATTCGTTATTTTAAGACTAACACTAGTTCAAATTCATTACAATAATGTATAATAATATATAATGGTTGATGCCGTTATTGTAAAGTTTGATGGACTATATATATTGTCGTTGCCAATGCAAGAAACTCAATGTAAGTAAAAGTGGTCGTGATCATGCATACATCTCTCAAGTCCGATCTCTAAGATTGAAGTAAATTTTTGTCACATTGCCGTCTAATAATATTCAGAAATGGGCCTTCTTACAAAATAATTCCAAAATATCCTTTCGCCTCCCTTTCGTAGGTTTCATTTCAGCTGCAAAATCATGAACAACAAGTCGATTTGGGACTAGAACGCTTTTATTTTTAATTGCTTTACAAATCCACATATATATTATTATGACTATGTCAATGATACATATTATTAGTACTACACAAACATGGAATTATTATAATACGCGGCATGCACATACTCATATAACTTACAACGGATAAACGGAATATATAACGAGTAGTACTTAAAAAGAGATGCAAATGTACACCAAGTGGCATTTATAAGATCATGTCAAATCATCATTCTAATACATTTATAGTATCCTCTGGATATGGGCGTTTAATGGATCCAACCCTTCTGGTGAAAATAGCTCGAAATCAGAACAGTTCTATGGACTTTCGTTACGCTAATTTAACAAAAAAAAAGGCTTCTAAAGTCCATCTGCACACTTTCTATCCAACAAAAAAAAAGAGTACCCATTCATATGACAAGTGTAAGAAATTTCTCCTCAGTTTCAGTTCTTCAAATAGCAATCATTCAGATTAGTCCACTTTCAACCTTGGATCCCCATCCTATACCGTATGTAGGATATATAGTATCGCATACGTCGCCATTATATAGAAGATTTTTTGTTAATGATAAGATCGTATCGTATTAAACTAGGTCCTTAAAATATTGCTGTTTTTTTTATACCTTAACCATATTCTTATTCAGTTGGAGATGAACAAATTCAGTTATCTAGCTAGTCTCTAAGAATTACTTACAGTTAGCTCTAGACTTAGGTCACAGTAATGCCCCATGACAGTAAGACATGAGAAATGAGCACACCGTAGCTGATTAAAGTTGTATAAGGATGATTTTTTTTTGATAACATTATAGTTCAGAAATATTGTTTGGTAGTCATAGTTTTTCAGTAACAGGAGCTATTCCCTAGACATGATCAGTTACATTCTTTTATATAGTTAATAATTTACTGTGTGACCAGTATTGCATTTATTACAGTCCATTGATTTATAAATATAAATATTAACTCTGACTCTCTGACTCCAGCTTAATTAATAATATTTGGTTTCAAAACTGTTTCTGTGCATGCTTGCATGACACAGGATAATGTTATGTATTTCTACCACTGCCACTCCCTCCAAAAAAAGACTTATCTTAAAGTTTATATAAGTTAATTGTTATATAAGTCATTGTGTTTAACTTACACTCTCCCGTAACTCTAATGTTCTTATAAAGTTCTATAAGCAACCAATATGGAACCCTGACTGACTTGGTAAAAATGACTCTACATTATGTAAAACTCCAATCTGACTCCATTACAACTAGTTAATCAAAGCTAAGTGAACATTTTGTTTTGCATAGTGTTGCCCATTTTTATTAATTGGAACAGACGTTAACGTTGTTGTTGTAATAATCCTAGTTACTTTCAGTTAGCAATAAATAGCATACATAGTTGGTATTTTTTTACATAAGTAGTACGTATTTACCTTACTATAATACATGAAAAGTTTTTTTTTATTACTTAACATTACAATTTATTATCGATACAGCAGACTTGAAAATTGGCTACACGGGTAAAGGGTTGACTTGACGTCCACCCGTAGGACATCAAGCGTTAGTTACAAATAAGTAGTAACTTAAGGTACTGTGGAGCGAGGATTAAAAAGTTTGGTGTAGCATTTTACAGCTTTTTTTTAGTCTGTCCATAACGAACCGGTAACGGTGAATAGTAACTAAAAAGACATTTCAAAAAAAAACACAGAAGGTCTCCCCATTTTCTTAACAGTTTCTGTTTAACATTGATCCTAACATTAAAATCTGCTTCTATTAGACTTGAGGATTGTGTTATTGAGATCCACAACCAAAATGAAATCCAGTTGACGCGACGTGATTCAGGCAGCCCAGGCTCGAATACATAGTAAAATTGTTTAAAATGCTGAACATCTTCATCATCTCATCTTCATCTTATCAATCATCTTATCGTCATACGTAAAATGTCAGTTGGGACAGCGTAGCCGTTGTGTGTAGAAGGACCAAAGTGTTTGCGGAGCTTTGTAGAGTAATTAGTGTCCAACTAGTGTACACAGTGTACAGGCGCTGTCACGACTGGAGAGCGAGATGTGCGAGCAATACAATCATAGTCGTAACTACAGCATAGGTCTCCGTACTGGAAAGAATAATAATTTGGCAAAATGTTCATTATATTGTAGTCATTTAAAGGGATTGGATTAGTATCGTCGACAGACAAATATGAGATTAGAATTTAAAAAGATTAATAGAATTAATAGAATAGTTATTGTAATTGTTAAAGGAAAGCTAAACACCATAAAATTCACAAAAAAAAAACTTTGCGTGCGATTCATAAAAAACCAAAAGTATTTCATTGTCATGCATTTGTCTAATTTGAAATCTTCATGCAAAATAATACCCGAGTAGTCCTTGTTACATTTGTAACAATAAAATGGTTTTATCAGCGTTAAATATCACATGAATTAGCTTCATAAAAGAAATAAAACAAACGGGAGACGAAACGAATTAACTAAAGTTGGTGGGAGGGCTGAACTGCTGGAATGGATTTTTTTTGTTAATATTGTCAGGAATTTCGTATAATATGGGGCAAGGTGAAACTATCAAAATTCTAACGTAAAAGGCAAATGACGACTAAGTATATTGATAAAGGTATTATTTCAAAATTGGGAATTAACTAGAATGACTATATATTTTGTTGTTTGAATGACTTACAAGAAGATTTCAAGAGGCACAAAGACGAAAGCGATGAATTAAAAACGTCTGTATCAGCATTTATCCAGTTCATGTAAGCAGTATACAATTAGGAACAGTTATACTTTATGACAATGAACGTTTCAACAGGGATAATGAGTCTAATTTAAAGAAAACTGGCTAGATAAATACAATGGGTGTTTACATGTAGATACTTGTGGATATAATTTAATGTAATACTCTTGAACTAAAAGTGACTAGAAAATATCTCTATTTATATTGATGGAGAAAGAAATTGAAATATAGTAAGAGCAACGAAATGGGTAAAGTGAGATAAATAAAAATATTTACCGAAGCACACAAATTCCGTGATTTTTGCTCACCGATTTAGCGCAGAGCAGCACCTGTTAGGGTTATTAAGGGTTAATAATGATTTCAATATGTCAATAGGCACTCACAGTAATTAATCACAACTTGAAGCAATAAATTACGACTATATTATCTGTACTTCAACCAACTCATATTATCAATGTCCTAGGTATGTAGATAAGTATACTTGGTTATAAATGTATTCGACTGGACTGTGTAAAATTGGCTGTGGAGTGTGAATTTATTTGTCTGGATTTGGACTAGGATTATGTAAAAGATTTAGTTAATTGCTAGTTTAAAACTTCAAGGCTTTCAAAATATTTGTCAGAAAAGTAAAACTCGAATTGTCTCCGTTTGGAAATTTGGATTCAAACAAATCACACTTGAAAACGATGCCTCATGCCTAGAATGCACAGCTTTATTTAGTATTTGCAGTTATTATTAGGTCGGATGTCATTTCACTCATTTCCACTCAGTTACGAGATGTTAGTCCCCACAAATATAATGAATTTATCTAATGGAAGCGCAGCTGTAAAGTGTTGAAGATAAAACTCGCTTACCTGACATTTACAAGAGAAACAGTTACTATGAGGCAGTGTTACTCGGGTTCCAGACTTGATTGTGTCTCGAAGTAGGTGGCACTCCGAGAAAGTACCATTCCTATGCCAATGCGTACATTTATTGTTGTTGGACTCCTCAGGACATCTATAGCAACAGTCACCCGCTGGAAGAATCGCATTGTGACAATCTGCACGAGGACAGTCAAACGGCGAACAGTCGACTTCCCCATCGAGGCACTCGCATGTCTGACACTGAAAGTGCCACTGTTCCCCTACACACAATAGATTGTATGACCATATATAAAATTAAACATGATGTAATGACCTACATTATTGGGATATAATAGTAAATCTCTGCTAAAATTAGCATTTTCTCAGAAAACGTTATTTTATAACGAGACAGAGTTATGTTCTCTACAAAAACTCTATATATTTTTATTCACTTTCAAGGATTTCTTTGGGGAAATTGAACCCGGCTGATGGTGACTCCATGTTCATATCATTATATATTATAACATGTTATCTGCTATTCTAAGTAACTTGCAAATTTAAAATAGTACGTTAGCCTGGGACTGACTATCCTCATATTTGAAGGAATACAGTTCGATAATGTCCCGTCATGACATGACTTTCGTTGTGAAGCTGTAAACATGGTTCAGTCATTCATAAATAATGATTGACAGTCTTGTTGAAAGGCTAGAGGTTATAGCGTCACTGGGTCTCCTTCCTGAAGCACAGGGCTAATTCAACTTCATCTACCCTAGTTTCTGCACAGGGCACCGTGTACATGTTTAATTTAATTTTGGCAGAGAAAGCCTCACTTCAATTTTTGTTTATTGAAATTTATCCTTAAGCTTTTGATAAACATTTCTGTTTCCACCAGCAGAGTTTCGGAAGAAAAGAAGTATCGAGTTTTTTTTTTCAGATTTTTTTTCGGTCATAACTTGGAGTAAAAACATACCTAAACAAAATTTGAAGTCGTTCTAGACGGGACTATGGGGGTAATACATGTACAGACGTTCTATGCAAAAATCGGCGTCTGCGGCGTCTAGTCTAGTGTCTAAATGAAGGTGAGAGAGGAATTCTGAGAAAAAGTGAAATCAGAAGGAACTCCATCACTAACCTGACTTATAATGAACATTGGGGTAGAGCTGATGTTTGCATGGCTTGGGATGAGTTGTGGCTGATGGAGTGACGACAAGACTCGTGATATTCGGTGAGCCGCCACATTTCTTGCAACACCGACTGTCGACGGAATTTTCATCTGTCATATTGACAAGAGTCGAGGTACAAATCTGCGAACAAAGATCTTCCTCTGCACCGCTCCTCTTACACAATAACGCTTCTGTAGAGTCACAAGTGCATATACTGCAGTCTTCTTGAAACCAAGTTGAGTCTGATGGATGAAGCATTCCGTCGTTCCAACAACCTGTAATAAAGCCATCCAATTGAATGATTAATCATCAGTGTTTGGAAGGAAATCTGTCAACTTGGAATTCTTCCTTTGCTATGAAGTCGTGGAAAGTGTTTAGTTTTATACACGTTTTATTTTTAAATAGAAGATTTTGGAATGCAGGAATGCGGATAAAATTGTTTATCTGTGCATGGTGTTCGTCTAAAAGTATTTATCTATTTTGGAAACTAACCTGAAGAACAATTGTGATCATCAGCTCGACACCGGCATTCATATGACCCGACCGTATTTACACATTCCAATCCAACAGGACACGCATCCTCTTCACTACACTCATCAATATCTATTTACAGAGAGGGTACAAATGGAATTTAAAGTTGTGGACCGGTATTTTCACCCTCAGCCTCAAATTAATCACAGGGGGAATTAGGGGATTATCAGTGGGACATGGTACTGATGATGAGCTTGGAGAGTATCATTTGTCTGAGTTGAAAAGGATCCCAAATCCACTCTTACCTTTACACTGGGCATCTCCAGATTGAGCAAGGCTGGTCTGAAATCCGTCCATACACTCGCAAAGGTACCACCCTGGTTTGTTGACACAAAGAGCATTTACAGGACATAGTGCACCCGTTTCTACCGATGAATTTCCTTTCTGGAGGCATTCATCAATGTCAGTCTCACATTTCGCCCCTTCCCAACCTGTCCGGCAGGAGCAGACATCAGGAGCAATACAGATCCCTCCGTTCTCACAAGTATGATTGCATTTCGCTGTCCATGAAAAAAAAATCGTTTGAAAATTATTAGCTTACTGTAATGAGCCAAGTATTGTATTATAACAAATGAAGATTTATGCTAATTGAATGAGTTAGAAAAGGCTTACGTGTGCAGTGAACCCCATCTCCAAAATAGCCATGATTGCATGTGCATATATATGAGCCTTTTGTATTAGTGCAGGTTGCATGGGAATGACATTTACTCGTTCCATTCGTCGCACACTCATTCTCGTCCTCACACTGATATTGATTGATTTTTCTGTAGCCTGGAAGGCACACGCTATAAAAGTAAGGAGGGGTATGTTTTAAATAAGCATGAAAAAGTAATTAATTAATTATTATATCACATAAGTAAACATAATGGTAGCATGGATTGAGATTATAATTAAGATTTTTTGCTCTTCGGAGAATTGGGTGGCCCTTAAAAGGGCCGTTGATCTCCTCTACTTTCTCTAACCACCCTCGAGGGAAAGGGTGGCGGCTGTGTCAGCCTCGGCTTCCTCCACGACAAAAAAAGATAAATTTTAGCGGACATCTCTGGAGAATGATCAGATCATGGATCCCGTCCAAGTTTGAAGGGGATCCGAGCCCGCTCGAGCAGACTGAACGGATACCGCTCGTATGTCTGGAAAGCTTCTGGAACGTCGGAGTTACTCAGCTCCCAGGCATGAATATGCGAGCCTGTGGGGTTATTCCAGATGACAGCGGTTGAGATGGTGGATGGACAATGGACTGCCGTAGGGCCGATTGGAGGCAGCGGTTGTTCCGGCATGGGAAAGTGGAATGCTGTTCCTCCACCGTACACTTGACCCAGGACGCCAAGGTGTTTCTCCAGGCCCACGCGCACATTGGTGTTGTGGTATGGTCCCCAGTTACCGCATTCCCGTACAGGTATGTAGGGAGGACAAGCCATAGGTCATCGTACGTTTCTACGATCTCCTTTTGGCAAACCTCACAGTAGTCCGGCCCGGAGTAAATCTGTTCCAATTCTACATTCCCGTCTGCTGGGATCCTATCATTCAAGGAAGTCTTTCGCCTTTTAACACCGGCCATTGTTAATGCACAATTAACAAACACTTAAAATAATAGCAACTTTTTTTTTATCAAAATCAAAAAAAAACTGCTGATCAGTAGGCGTTTTTTCAGCGAGGTAACTCAGATTGAGGATTGCAAGTTGACTTTCTTTCGGAGTCCAACCAATTCCTTACTTCATCGTGTTACCAATGAAACTTATAAAGGACTTATCCTGTCCAGTCGAGTCATTCGGGCCTATTTGCATTCTGCTTGTACATTGATGTTTGTATAAACTACCATTTGCATTACAATTGAAGGGCGCCACAGTGGAGCAGTCTGAGCATGAATGTATGTAATAAATTTAAGTGTACATTTGAAGTGGGTTTGGGGAATGGTGCAGGATAATGATTATTGATGAAACTGAATTATAATCTCAATCCATGCTACCATTATGTTTACTTGAGTGATATAATAATTAATTCTTTTTTACTTAATGATTTCCTCATTCTTATTTAAAAAGCATCTGTCATACTTACCATTCAAAACTGCCAAGAGTATTTACACATTTTGAGTTTCGGGCACAATGATGACGCTCTAGAAGGCACTCATCAATGTCAAAGCATGACTTGACCCCATCCCCTGAAAACCCCTCTTTGCACTGACATGTGTACGTAGTTTGTAAATTAAGACAGGTAGCATTGGAGTGACAAAGGTGACCGTGACTAGCACAATAATCCGTTCCTGTAATAATTAATAGCCGGTATTAGGGTGTATGACTGTTCGTTGCTGGGAGCATATAAAAACGTGTCGCTAAATGCAACTTTCTCCACCGGCGCTAGACATACCTAGACAGACTTTACAGCATTTGCCTGGAACGATGACTTGATCCTTCAAGGGGCATGTCAGTGGAGGACACGTTTTCTCTGGGTCTTGCGTTGTACACGTCATTGAACCATCTATACAAACGCAGTGCTTGCATTCCTTTGCGGAGGGGAACACCTCACCATGGTCGTAAAGGATGCCACGGAAGTAGCATTGCTCTGTGGATCAATCAATTACTCGAGTTAATTGTTAGCGTTTATAAGGCCTGACAACATTGGTTCTTAATGTTTATGCAATGCCAAAAGAAATTATGCGGATTAATATCTGTTTGCCCTGCACTTACTGAGGCACGTTGGACAGCATTCGCCTGGTTTTGATATGGGATTCTTGCAATTCTTGGCTTGTGGGCACTGAATTGGCTGGCACAGGATTTCACCCTTCTGAAAATGCCATAATAGAGCAAACAATTTTCAGAATGGGTTTAGCACAGTTTGGTTCGAGTTGCGTAATTATTATTTTGTGCGGTGAAAATAACTTGTCCGGTGGTGGTAGTATTGGAATGACGCATGAGTTGCATAATTCATATAGTTGCTGTAAATTTTAATGCATGAGTCACCTTGCATGTGCATATGTCACAGTTTTCATTCCACGACGTTCCATCACTAAACACTGAGGTATCGTTGACGCGACAGGACTTCTGGCATTCGCACTGTTCCACGTCTGACAGGCGCGCTTCTGCTCTGTTCAACTGGAATGATCGATAATATGGAAATTAACCGCAGCTCACATGTTTAAGTTATATTACGTAAACCTCAAAAACTGCATTTACTGACAATGTTGATCTGAAAGTTAGCAACTGCAATTTCCCTTGTTTGTCTACGATCAAAATGCTTCATGAGTTATTTTAATGTCTTTGCAATGAGGCACTTACCCGCTCAGTTAGCATTTGTATTTGTGACTGCAATGAGGCGAAGGACAGTTTTAAGGCAGTATATTCGCTGCATGTTGGGCACTGACTATCCACTTGCGGACATTGTGAGAGATAACCATATGGACCAAATGTAAGCTGTAAATCTTGCATCGTACCCTGAAAATGGAATATTGGTAATTATGAGAAAAGTAGGAAGGCTGATGAGGATAAAAACAGGATCCGAGTCCTGAAACGGGGTAAAATGATATACTTATTGAGTAACTGACCTGGTACAAGAAATGTGATGTGGTTTTTTGGCCGATCCAGATGGATATGTTAAGTGAATTGAAGATGGCAGTGACAGGGTCAAATTTTAGAACTCTTCTATAAACAAGTGAACAGTCAACTAGGATATTAACTTCAGAGGCAGAAAATGTGACGGCCAGGCGGTGCCAACTCCCGTCTGCCAGTCGGAATGGGAATGTTTCTACTAGTGAGCCGGAAATAACTCTAAGTTCATTTTTGCGACCACTGGATTGAATCTCTAACGCGCTTTGGGAAACAAATGAAGAACAATGTCAGCACTCAATCAATCAATAAGAATTTAGTCTGATATTTTTTTCATAGATTAGGAATAGGATGAAAGCATACCTAAGTAGACCTCTAGAAAACGCTAAAATTGTCCCAACATTGTTGGGATTCTGTTTAATTATGGCTGAGATCGTGAAATCATTCGCTCCAACCTCTGAAATGTGAGTTCGGATCCTATCTACCCAATCGCTGGACACCATGATCTCCCGGTAGTCGCCTTTGAGAATTTCATGAGCAATTATGTAGCAATTGTTTCCTAATACGGAAAGTAATTTAGATCAGTTATGGCTAGAACCTACCTGTGAAGATGACACCTGGACTAAATTTGTGAATTCCTTTTCCAAGTGCGACTCCTTCGTAAGAATGATTGTGCAAATGAAGACTATCCAAAAGATCCAATTTGACTAGCTTTGGACTGCCAACTGAAAAAATCATATTAGGTTAACATTGTTAAACATCATAATATAATTACACAATTTCTTTACATATGGCATCTATTCAATTCAAAGCGTCTATATCGGAGCTCAAACGCTTTGCTGCGGAATAAATTCTCGGTAACTTTAACAAATTAGTTTGCTTTCTAACGAAACTGTCAACCACCACATGCACCTACATGGTAAGACGAAAATGATGAATAAGAGTCCAAAGGAAGCTTGAGTTCCGGTAGTCATACTGGCGCCTACTAACTCCAATAAGGAACATAATTAATTCACTAATATTGATCGAAAGTTAGCCAATGGGATAGTTTCACCACTTGTCTTTCATAGATTTTCAGCCCTTCCTCCAAGGGGGAAGTTGATTTACAAAGTAGTAACTGGGAAACCGATAAATTACACATTCGTGGAATAAAACCAAGTTTTTTTCCCTTTCGCCGTGTCACAATCACGAAACCACCGCCCACACAAATTATATGGAAATGACCTTTACTAGACAATGAATCGTCGGTTTAGTCAAAGTCAGCCTCAGCTCGCTTCCCGATTGCTGGATGATTTACCAAATGCCAATATCTTTAATCATTCATTCCTGTTCAAGGGAAAAGAGGATGTTACTGATAACTTCCTTTCCCCCTTTTTCATGTTAAGCCATTGCACAACATCGGCATGATTATGATAAGGGAAGAGAAATGCCAAAGCGTACATAGAAGCTTTGCTCGCGACCCCCGATGAAAATGATAATATAATGGGGTCTTGCAGGTGACATCAGCCAATCCACATCATCATCATAATGGAATGGGAGAAGTATTAAAAAATCGCTTTCCGCAAATATTGACAATGTAGCGTTTTCTTGCTGACTAAGTTTCGTGAATGGGGTTTGTGCGAAACTGACAAAAGTAAAAAAAAAAGTTATGGGATGGCATAATGTTGAAATTGGATTAAGGCAGGTAGGAACCAAAAACCTCCTTATTTATCACCATATCATCTCACTCACAGTCCATAATGTACGTATGTCATGATGGTGGTGCATGTGAACTCTCATGGTAATAACGCTAATAATAATAAACCTGTTTTATTCCCAACAATATTATTTGTATTATCGATGATACTTCCAGGTGGGGCCGGGAGCGGAGGATGAGTCAGAGAAATGGTAAACATTTTTCACTGATACAGTTTAACACTTTCCCAGTACACCGCACCACCACCGGTATTGTTGACGAACGTCATCGATTACTTCCTCGCTGTAAATAATTTGGATGATGATAAAGCACATTAAGTCTCTCAAATCATTGACATTTATCATTTATAATGAATAAGGAGAGAGTGCAACGATAAATAACTGCAAGGGTTAAAATCATTCATTTAGAAAGTTTCTTCTGTAGTTGATATTTTACTGAAGGTTTTGCCAAGAGAAGGACTGAAATTGACAAATCCATTATGGAGCTTGCAACCATAAAAGTTATGATTGACTGCGACCGTTTTTATGGGGAAACTGGAGGAAAATGGGACAAAATGTTACTCTAGTTCAGTCCATTGTATTGTAATAAAATGACGGGTTTTTTAGCAGATAAGAAGTATGCAGTTTGCTTTATGACGAGTTCCGGAAACATGTAGTCATGTAATGTGTGCATTTTTCAGTCTTTTCGGCAGAAACTGTCAAGCAAAATGTCGAGCATTTTGTAACAACTTTTACGGGATGATGTAAGCTTAGGCAAATGAACTAGGAAATTAAATCAGACTTTTATTTATAAAAATATTCCTCCGATCCCTCTGCAAAGGAAGAGTTTCATACGTGCTGAAACCAAGCCGACTATTATCTCATTCTATTGACAGTTGAAAACAAACATTGGCGAGCAAACTGGCTTTTGTTTGCTCTGATTCTTTCAACTTTGTAAAAGTGAAACAGACAAGAGCAGACACAAATCATGAACTAATACTATACTAATAGGGCGGCAGGAGTGTCGGCAACTTATTGTAGATATTCTGCAGCATCATCATCCCATCAACCGACATTAAAACAAGTTAATAACCATATATACGATCTAACTGATATGCTAATTTCGGTTAAAGATAACGCACGTTTAGTGATTTAGGCACTTCCTGTGCTAAATCTCTGTTACGGTTTCCATCCCTTGTGGGGATCCATCATCATTGGAGAATCATATTTGAGGATAGACGTTCTCGCTCTATTTTATAATGCTCTGCTTATGCAAATATTAAAAATGTATAAACTCAACAAGGTTTACATCATGATTCTACACTTTCATGAAAATTTCAGACAAGTCTGCAAACTCCAGAACCAAAGCTTTGGAGAAAAAAATCTAGTCTGATAATAGTAAGCTCTTTATCCTCCACCCATTTTTGTAGCTAAATAAGAGCAGCTCCGCTTTAACCTTTAAATTAACTTAACACCCAACGTAAACAATGGCCCTGACCGATAACTCCGTCTGAAAAGTTTACTTTTCTCTGCTGATAGATTCATAACTTATTTAGGATTTTTCAAGAGCAGCTCACACACTTAGTATCCCTAGCTGGAATTTCCAAGTCAGAATAGAAGACAAGTCATGAGACGACTTGTATGGATTTTTTTTTATAAAGTTATGAACAACGTAATATACTTAAACATTGGCAATGGAATTCACATCTGTATAGTCTGGGACTTTTTTTTGGCAAGAAGGGTCATGGAGGTCATTATTGTTTATCCTTTTTCATTGACTGCAGGATCTGCGACCAAGAACAAGCATATCGTCAGACACTTCATCAACTCAAGATAACATGCGAGTCGTAAGTTGTCTGCGCACTAAAAAAGTTTCAGCGCCAAGTCCATCAATGCTATCATGATCATAGCTTGAGTTTGGAAACGATGGGGAGATTAGGTTGAAGATTTGAGGGGGAAAGCTAGAAAGAAATCAAAGTCATGCTAAAGTATCCATGACATATCTTGACTTTCGTTTCAGTTGTACAATCGCTTGAATCGCTCCACTCTTGATTTTGATGTTTTAACATATTCCCATTAAATTTGCCACGTCGGCAATGAGAATAGCAGATACTTGGTTAATCTCATGATTAAGTAGTGTAATTAGCATGTCAGATGTCAGATCAAGTTAGCTTGGAAATGACTGATTGACTCAAGATGACACTTGATAGTCTAAGCTTTAGCAGAGCAGAGCATTTATCGAGTCATCGTGTATAACTGCTGATGTACTCCATGCACACAAATACATATCCCGAAACGCTTACGCCGAATGAAAAGAAAGTCTCCGTTGGAACGTGTCTTGTCAGCAGAGTCAGTGCGTGAGAAACATCGAAACTCTCACGAAGATTTAGTGCTGCTACCTGCAACAAATTAGTATGGCATAGTCGAGTATAATTCATACATGGGAGTAGAGCCAGTGGTTCATTTTCATTACATTTGCGAAACTTACGAAATTCCCAAATCTAAAGCATATTAACGATAATTATCCTTCAATCCAAATGAAGCAGTTGAGGAATCCTACTTTTTATTAATAAATCAGACGTCAGTTTTTTTTCATCATTTTTTGTTGGGAAGGAAAAGTGGTCACTTTTGCATGGTCATCATCAACCAAACTACTTGGGAACGAACTAGTATTGGCACTTTTAGAAATGCTATGATTGAATGGCAGTTTTAAAAATAGCCTGTTTGTAATAATTTCCTAATTATGGATCCTACATTAAGTAATGCTAAGATTGTTGGAATGATACAAGCTTGTTAATAGCTATTAGTTGATGACATGACCTGTGCGTCAGCACTATTAGGCATCATCATATAGTTAACATGATGATTGGGCTTTGACGATTAAACAGACACTCTCAAGATTTTTATTTTGGAAGATGCTTGCCTCAGCTTTTATGCTTATGTGTAAGGTGCCATTCCCATAACAGTGATTTGTACGTAGTATTTTCAGCCTTATCTTGTCTCCCTGATTCTAGAACACGTGCAAATGTCTGTTTGATGTTACGATTTGGACAGAAATCTCACAAAAAACAGATAATACCAAAAACAGCGATTTCTCCTCGCTCAATCCTTTCCATCCTCGTCAATGAGCCACACGTCACAGCCGATCATGATTGGTAATTTTTTCCATTAGCTCAAAGACCATCAGTTGAACTCTATTAAGGAGTAAATGAGCAGTATACATGAACGATAACATAACTGGCGGCAGTAGTTTGTCTAGTGAACCCCATAATCGGTATGGCGTGCTATGAGATCATGTCAAATGAAGGAAAAAAATGTTTCCAATGGCCATTTTAATGTTTATTTTCTTCCTTCCTATGGTTCCTTTCCCAATATGCAAATCAAATGTACAAGAGAGCTTAGCTAAGGTACACCAAAACTATTGGAGTCATATCAAATATTCCAAAATCAGGAAAAAAAAAGAATGAAGCCAAAAATTGATTTTCATAAACTGTCACCCTTTCCCCTTGTCGTCGCCGTCTACTGTCTACATTTCCATCAATTTAAAAATACTTCTTCAAAAAACAAAATTTTCTCAGCGTGATTGTCATAAATAACTGCAAAAGCTAAACTTCCGGTTAGTTTTCAAATTGAATTACCTATGCATACCAAGACATTCTACAATTTACCTATTCTACCAGCACCGCTGACATTTTATATGATATCGTCATAAGCCAACAGAACACATGCCATCTATACTCGATTAGTAATCGGAATTCAGAATCAGGTACATATATGCATACCCGTTCCGGTGATGTGATGATGAAAGCATTTTTTTCCCTCCCCGAATAAAAGTTGGATGAGTAAAGTGAGAAAGGTGAAAGGCATTGACTGTTTGTGTGTGTGCAATAATAAATTAGGGAAATTTCTCAGCTTAACGCATTCCCTCTTCGCACAAATACAGAAGCACACCTATTTTTAAATGACATAAACGTATTGATCAAACAAAATCGATTTCACATCAATACGACAACTTTTTTTTTCCACAAGCAGCATAATGTTCTATGTATGAGGATGACTACATCCTGGTCTGGGGAATGTAATTTGGTTGAGGATATCACCATCACCGGATACTGCTGTGTAGTCACCATTCTATCTGCCTGGTTTGCAGGGTTCATCCAGTAATTTAGCTTATGCAATAAAAAATAATAAAGATAATGATAGCTTGCGGGGAACAGAGGACGGAAGGCCTCCGGAGGGTGCAATAAAGTGAAGCATTTTTCTTGTAAAAAAAGACAAGCCCGCTGCATATCTGTCTATCTATTTAACTATTTATTTGGTCGCATTTCATATTGCATTTCTTCCAGCGTGATATGTTGCTGTGTCCAGCAAAGGACGGAGAGGTTGTATAGTAAGTAATGGGAAAGTTTTTTTTTCATTCGTATCATCATCACATTGTTACCCCCTTTATTTGGCATCTCGCTTGCAAACTTTATAAATTGCTTGTGTTGTTGCCTGCTGCTGTGTCTGATACAGGCCATTATGACAATAAAAAAGAAGTTTTGCTCAGCCTTCCCCCTGTTCAAAGAAAAGCCGGAGCATGGCTGGCTGGTGCAAATACTGGAGTGAAAATCGGAGGAACCGGTATAATGTGATAGTGAGTTGAACCTTCTAAGGTCCCCTATGGGGTCTAGCTTGTAGATACATTCATTTCAATAATCCATAATCGAAAGGAAACATGAAGTTTTTTTTCTTTTCTGTTATATCGCCGTAGTCAAAGGGGAATGCATCCTCTTGTCTGTTCTTTCTGGTAGACACTTTCTGAATGGTTTGCAAGGGGCAAGGGAAGACTTGAGGAAAATTCTAAAATTCTATCAATTCTCTATTTGGCAATAATCCAGATAGTTATGAAATGATATGATATGAGCAAGTTGCATGCACATATTGCGCAATTTTCTACGATTGTCATAAATGTTGGCAGCAGCCTCGTGAAAAAGGAGTATAGAATATATACTCATATTTGGCTATCATATATTGCCGGGGCTTGCAGAACTGCAATTTTTCTGGCTGAAATCGGTTCTGCTTTTCCGTCCTCCCCTGAGTTTTCACAATCTTATCTCTACATTAGGAAGAATATAGGAACTGCAGCCAAATGAGACTGAAGGCATGCGGTAATGGAGGTATGCTGCCGTTTAATAAATGTATTATTGATATCCCTAAATTCATTCATTCCTACAAGTTAGTTAGCTCATACAGCCATTTAGATGATGTCCATGCCTCTTCAACAACTCAGGACTATTTCGACTGCCAACGTTGCACAATGGGAATGGGCTCAGGGTAAACCACGACCATGACCACATTCCTTGTAAGTAACAGTAATGGCTGTAACTGTGAAACTGCAAACGAATTGAATGTTTTCTCCATTGGCTCTCTCTGGATCGATGAATGGACATGTAATGCAATTTTTAAAGATGAATAAAAGGGGATGGGAAAGATTGACCGAGATTTTGAACTGCTTGCCAAGAAGTTTTATATCGCACGAATGTGTTCGTACATGTGTGGGATGTCAACCAATTCGAATTTTGTCATAATTCTGAAGGGAACATTATAGATAGGCTCTGCCAGCTACTTTAGTCCAGAAACAAAGAGTCATGTCTGTGTCCATACCTTTGACATGACAGTTGGGAGAGCGGTAGGCACTGTCATTTGCTCAAAAGTAAATCTACAAGATGCCTACGTGAAATCTCTGAATCCATATCGGGACATAGGCTCCAATGGAAGATGAGGATCCGGAAGAAAATGACCAGAGTAATTTTTTTTGTTTGCCTGTTCCCTCTCTGAGAAATAGAGATGGGCTGTTAGCTCCAAACTTGGAGAAGTAAAGAGTCCTGTTCCATTAAATGAAAATAGACATTGGAAGACCGTGTCTTGGATAAGTTTTCTCAACACACATAAGCACGTTCTTGTTGTGACAGGACAGTTGAGAGTTGGGGATGGGAGCCAAACCTGAGGTAAGTGACTTTTACAGTTAGTCCAAACTTGAAAGTCTCCCATGCGTATATAAAATTGATCGTGTTTATACTAAACACTTCGTTTTGATCCTTGGCTGAACACACAACATAAAAATGGAAATGAGACGTATACAGATGTGTTGAAAAACTAACTTTTTTTTCAGAAGACGCGAACAAGTCTACTTGTGGTCGAGAGAGAGGAGGAAAAAAAGTGGTGGCAAAAAGGAAAGCCGTGTTCGTTTAATCTTGGTTGAGAGAATGAGGGTTACGCTCAGACTCTCCAAGAATAAACCCCATCCAAGTGAAAAAGCCTCTCTCGGGAATAAATGTAGGTACGGTTTCGTTCATTTTTCCACTTCACTTTCTTTTTCCACGTTTTTACAAGAAAAAAAAATAAAGCCACAGACATTAAGAAGCTTTATGTCATCTTCATCACACACACGTATAACGCAAAAACACGTATATTTCATCTGAAACAACGTGCTCCTTCCATGAAAGGGGGATAGGAATTGAGGTAGTTGCTAGTTTATCGCATCTCATTTAATAGGCGATTTACAATGTGAGTTGGATCTTTTCTTGGCTTAGCCTACGAGTTTTCCAACTTTTGTTATTCCAACTTGGATTTTCGAGGTTTCTATACTCTTATGGTTAAATAATCAGGCTAATTCAATTAAGTTTTTTTGTAATTAATATATGCTAATACAGTTTTGATAATCTTCTATGTGGAAAATATGATTTTTCTTTTCAGAACAGATCTTTCTGATTGTTAATGTATCGCAAAGCATAGCTAGTCCATTGCTGTACTCCACGTTATTTGTAATTGCATTCAAATAGTGCTTAACCGGGGATAAAAATGAATGAAAATAGTCCCTGATTTTTTTCCACTCTTCAAAAAAAATCAAGCACTGCAGACTAAAACGCAACTTTCTATCAGTATCCTTTCCTCACTCCTTGTTAGTAATCTTGAGCAAGTCGCCATATGAAATAATATGCTTTATTATAACAATATACGTACGATCTTGTTTGGAAAGTGGCCAGATCAAGACGATATATATACATACAGCTATAACAGTTAAATTGGAGGATTTGAGCGTGAAAATGTATAATAAGATTTGCTGATTGCAATGCAACCAACTAGTTTTTCTCCCTCTGTCTATGTCAGAAATGTATATGTGGATACGTGTAATTTTATGGATGCATGCGATATACGACGTACGCATCCCAAAGTGGTGGCTCCGTTATGTCTGTTTCTTTTAATCCATTTATACAGTGGCAACGTCTTTGCTATTGATATCTAGGGAGAAACTATAGCCGTTACGATACGACTAGTTAACCAGCCAACTGATTCTAATCCATTGGAACGGTTTTCACTAACGTGGCTAATTCATTCTGCGTTTTATTTATTTTTTGTTTTGCCCCAATCTCTCATCTTGGGAAAACAAGTTGAGAAAAAAACAGCCACTAAAAAAACAAACGTCTCCCATAGGAATAGATGGGATGGATAGGATGATCATGAGTTTATGATCGGATTTTTATGATCTGATGTTTCTCATGAGCAAACTGAAAAAAAAAATATTACATCTTACATGAACATAAATACATAATATCGTTAATCATTCTCATTATTATAGATGGGTTTTATGCCTAATGACAGAATTTATTTTTGTACACAACTTCCCCTCCACATGACATCCCGCATTGGGAGTTCCATTGCCACAAACACCAGGAGACGGAGCGGATTGAAAATCCTCGAAAACTCTGATTCCCCTTTTCCTGAAGGAGCTTTAAATTCGTTCACATCTTATCTTTTGAGCACACAAACCACAGAGAATAAATAGCTCGTCACAATTGCCATGATTTAAAAATTATATTGTCATAAATCTGATCATCTTATTTATTCCAACAAAAACATAACATTATTTTGAAAACAGTTTTTTTTGCTTGTAATAAGAAACGAAGATCTTTTGATAAATAAATTGCAGCAATTGATATTTAGAGAGGGGAAACTGTGCTTACTGCAGAAAAAAATGCTACAAACATTGCAAAATAAATGTCGAGGGATATAGTAAAAATAAATGTGGAAAATGTGGAGGAGGGCTTATTCCATTTGTCAGCGAAAGCCTTAGTAAGAGTCGCGTCAGGCGAAAAAAAAATTGGGTTGTAGATACGAGTTTATACGGGTTCATCATAATCATTATTATTATAATTTTTACTATAACGGCAAAACAGAATAGGTCTATGCAGTGCACTGTCACTGCCTTAGATTAGTTTATAGTTCCCCCGAACGGAGCTCCCTATAGGAAAACGGGAGACGGGAAGGTGATAGTGATCATGACGATAGTATAGTCATTTGCTTATCAAACACAACATTTCAGTCAGACCGTGTTCATTTATTAGTTGTGTATTTATATCACTGTAAAACTAGTTGATGCTTCATTGCATTCACTGATCCAATTTACTTTCTTCCATCCCCCCAAAAAAACGTCTTATATGCTGATACACATGATGATGAGTTTTTGCAACTTTGTTTTTTCTCTCCCAGCAACAGCATATAGAACAGCCCAGGCTATCGATGAAAGCATTGTAGTATTTTTTTTCAGATTGGATATACAGCAAATAAAAATCAACTACCTAAAATGTCTGCTCTGTACAGAAAGCCGACATTTTGCTTCGGCATGACAACTTAGAAATGCAAAAGTAAAAGGTAATAGACAAAATTTTGTCTTCCCTTTGGTTCAATATAGATGCTTGGCCTACCTATAAAAAACGTAGGTATATCTACTTCTCTCAAAGTTTATGTCAGAAATCGCATATTTATCAAAAAATATTGCAGTTTGCACAAATATTGTATTTATAAATATAACGGCATTAACTTCCCACTGAGGATTTTTATGCAATTCCGATGCCAGAAATAGTCGACTGGGGAGAATGTGTGGATGAAGTGAACGCCTACCTACCGCAACACACCTACCGGCAAATCAAATCAAGTCCAATCAAGACAATAATATGGGGGCAAGTATTTTTTTAAAGGGAAATGCGTTTACTCCTCTTCCAACAAATTCCGCAGGTTTCCTTCTCTGAGTAGGAAGCTGATAAGTGTAATCCTTTGAAATTCATTCATCCATTAGATTTGTGCGATAGAGGTGGAATTATTTTTGAGTCCGCTCCTACCAATCCTGGGAGGAAAGGTTCACTGACGAGGCACGTGTCTCTTTTGGCTTGGTTAGTGGGTAAAAAGCGGAAAATTGATGGTCTCCACATCTCTACTGCTGCTACTCTTCACGGAGGATCTGAATGGATGACATCAAATTATGTGTGTCTCAATCTGACTGAACCCTATCCTGCATCACCATCATCTCATCGTCATATTTAACAAAAAATAGGATAAAGTTAGACAGTGGGAAGAGAGAAGAAAACAGAGATTTTATCAGATGGATGGATGGCTGGGTGGCTGATCATTCATGATTATGATGCGGGTGGGTACTACTCACTTTAGGGGATCCCATCCAGCCCGCATCTCCCTATTCATTTCAGCACGCGTCTCCTCTCTTCATCAACCAAGATCAACTTGATCGTTTACCCTCCAAATTGCTGAAGTGAGATGGAATGATAGAGGGAAAAGCCTTGTTCCTCTAAGGTATGATCTGATCTATCCATGCTCTGATGATGGTGGAAGGTTTTGAGTTGAGTAATGAAATTCAAAGAGATTCTGAAGCCTCAAAGATAGAGCAGAGATGAGGAGAGTCAGTACACAATTCCATCATCAATTACTCGCATTTTAGCGTTTTCATTTCCGCAATGTCCTAGTACTTGAAAGAACACACACACACATACTCACACAGAGTGAGTGAAACTGATACACGCTAATCTAAACTGATGCAATATGGATGCTGCTTGGAAAAGAGACAGACTAGATAGGTTCTTTCTTGCATAATATGATGATGCAGAGAAAACGGCGCGGCAGTGATGGTGGCGGTGGAAATGCATGCAGCCATGGAGGAGCGAGACCGTTTATTTGATCTCACACTTTGTTTGGCCTCATTTGTCAAGTTGCTTGTCACAAAGAATGACGACGGCTTCTTGTTAGATAATTCTCTCGTTTTTTTTCTGGTAAAAAAGCAAAAAAAAAATCTTATTCTCTGCTTCGTCATTTAGCAGACGCAAGAATTTCCTAATGGTTTTTATCAGAGATTGCGGGTTAAATACCTTTGGACGCGTAAACGGGAGATATGCACCCATTTCATTGTTAATTGTTGTTTTAATTAAATTCCTAATGAATAGCGGTTGTAGCTTGTCATAAACTTTTGCTTTCCCTTTCCACACTTGAGCTGTCATCATCAGCTTTTCAGCTCTTTAGAGCTCCGTTGAAAGAGCTGTTTAATTAGTCTCCTGAAACTGTTCCACAATTAATTGGAAGAAAATTGATCTAGTTTTTGGCTGAGAGGAAAAAATGTGTAAGGAATTGCATGGCAAGGGGGAAATTTATACGGGGATGCAAATATCTACCGTATCCGGCCGCTTGCAAGATTGAAGACCGTGTCTTAGAAAGACAATCATATCAGTTCTAAAGTCGATATGAGGGGACCGTGAGACATCTCAAGATTTTGAAGCATTCAAAGTGAAGAAAAGATACTGATCTGGCCAACTCAGCAACATTCCATCATCGTTTGTCATTCCTCCATTTATTTTTAAGCTCCTTGCGGGCCCATGTTCATCTTAATGATTTACACATGTATTGATAGGTGTTCTTGTGGAGTAGTTAACGACCACGATGATGTGAGGACTGAAAGCTATGCAATTCATCAGAAATATTTATGCTCATATTCCTTCCCTCTCTCCTTCGAATTTGAAGGAGAGAAGATTTCGAATTTTGAAAGTCATCTATTTAGCTCGAAATGAAGGCGAGGAGGAAGCAGCACTCAATCGATAAGAAAATTAGTAAGTTTCTTTGGTATCGTTTACAGTCTTGGAATGTAATGAGCAGTAGTAAAAATGAATTGCTGGGGAAAGGATGATCGACTACGAATGAGGCATTAATAGTACCTCCTCGTGAATGACACGGAACGTGGAACATCTGTCAACACAAGTCGTAATCGGGAATAGATGAGTCGTCATGCCAGGCATCTCCCATTTCCCTCTTTTCCCAAGATGATTTCTCTCCTGAAATATGACCTCTGATGCTAATAATGATGATGGCTCAAAAAAACATAGAGGCTCTCCTCAGCCTCAAGTCAAAGTCATGATGAAGCTGTAAAACATAAACTTGGTAACTTGCTTCAAAAAAGTTAATAAATTTTTATGACTATTGACACTTCATGAAGTAATTCCCGACCTGGTGAAAAAATACGACCATGCAGGGGGACTAAGGTTTCACCTTGTCAGGACACACAAACATCATTTCATGGTGTGTGGTCATTTCATCTAATTTGGAATGAATGGAGGGAAATTGGAACTCCCAAGTGTTTTCTATGTCGGTGGGTAAACAGGAGAAAGGGTAAAAAATGCGTCATAAAGCCGCCCACATATTTCAAACATGTAAAAATAGGCATGTCATGTCATATAACCGACGTGCCGGTCAGTTTCGTGCTCTCTAAATATAAAATAAATCGATTTGAGTATTATTGTGCTAAATCTAAATAATGTTCGGCCTATTTAAATGGGAGCATGTGGATGTGGATTGGCTGATAAGAGGAAGGTAAAGCCCAATTTGTGTTGTCACTACGAATATTTTTAAAGTGATAAAATCATGCTTTAAAAAAACGAGATACTGAATGCTTGCTAATAGATATGTTCACGTAAACCGATAATTTCTCTCGTGTGCATATTCATATAGAAAATGTTTATACTTCCCATTGACGTGTGTTCCAGTCTATTTTTTCAATCCATATAAGTACTTACCTGAAGTTATTTTTAGAGTGGGAATAATTGCGACTTTAGTGTTTTGCCATATTTGACAATATTGATGATAGCACGAAACATGAAGTTAAACGATGTTTCGCCTGCTTCTAAAAACTTTTTTTTTGCATGAATTCACCCACCCAATCCATTTAGTTATCTCTAATGTATAGAGCTTATCAGGTTTGAAAAAAGGGTGGTGGATTATATTCTGAATTGCATTCCATTACGTGGATTAAACTGCACCAGCGTAATTCTACGGAACATTTACACTGTCCAGATGACTACGTTCCATTTCAAAGCGGAAGATATTTGGGAGATAGCGTTTCTTGATAAAGTCGTAAGGACTACCTAAATATGTAGTAGTCGTGTAAATTTTGCTAAGCTGGAGGATTATTTTAGCTGATTGGATTTTAACTGTTTACGGGCGCAGTTTTGGAGCACATTCCTGGAGGTAGCATTCTCAAGTCTAGTTAGGAATGTCAAAGTAGCAATTTCTGCATGGATGTACTCAAATTAAAAGAGTTTTCCGGTAATGTCAAAGACTAGCTGAGAATTTATGTAATGATATAATTGAGGATTGTTAAGGACTGACGAAAAATTCTCTATGATTGCCTCCCTATTAATGAGCCACGTGAATAGGCAAGACTTTTCCATAATACTTTGGAAATGCAACTTTCCCACATGGAAATGCAATGACAAGAGTTGCCCAACTCTTGTTCGATGCCATTAGTATTTAAACAGTGTGAAAGAAACCGTCTCAGTTCGGAGAAGAGGCTACTCCCATGAGAATAATATCCACCTTTAAGAGTTACAAACCAATGCTTTTTAAGTTTGCTTAACTATTTTTTTTTCGGCGGGGGAAGAGGGATGATGATGATCCTGGTCTCGTGCACATTCTCATGATAGGGGACTGTCTGCTCTTTTAGTTCCCAAATGAAGGGAAGAAAAGACGGTAAAATAATCAAAACCAGCATTGATTCATTCAAGCCACAGTCAATGGCACACTCTCTCTTCCCTAACTTATGTCAATTGCCTGGATGATGAAAGTGCACTGAGTAAAATTCCATCGGGAGCTGAAACCTCAGCTGCAGCTATATGTTCCCTGCTCTCTCCATTACTTTCTTTCACTCAACGAGTTACGTGAATGATGATGGTTTCCCCTTATTTGTTGATCTAGTAGCTTTTCAGAGAGATTGAATATCTCAAAACGTTACCTCACCGCGGACTACTCTACCCTCTGTGGGAGTTGACACTCGATCATGCCCATATTTTAAAATTCATTACGGGAAATTATTGAGCTCCGATATAAATCCTTCTCTGACGCCGTTTCCCTCCTTTGCATACTTCTATCTTTTGATCGAAAGGTTATCCAAGTAGTATGGAGCTGAGAAGGAGAAAATGCGTAAAATAATTTTGAAAGTCTTTTCAACACTTACCTTTGAAGGTGTACCCACATGAGCCAAAGAGACACTGTAGCAGGAGGACTAATGCGATGCAGAACATGTTGTAGAGAGGTGAGTCCGGGAAGATGCGGTACAGGGATTCACCGCACCACCGTATACAGCATAATCCGTGTGGACAAGTTATCACGTAAAATTATCGTCACTCCTTTGCAACATTTTTTTCAAAAGGAAAACATTGGTGGAGAGTGGAAGAGTTGGAACTTGGGAGTCTTGTTGGGAACAACTGCATTTGCCGTTGTGTGAAGGTGGTGATGATGATGTGGTTAGTTGATCCTTGATGCTGTTGTTTCTGGTTCCCCAATATTAGCCTCTTCTGGACGAGTTGTCGATCGTTATTTATTTGTATTTACTCATAGCTGAAAAAAAGGAATATTCCTCTTTTTTTTCACTCTCCTTGGTTCGTTGGAGTTGTTTATGTTGTTTGTGTTGTTGGTCGTCGTTGTCGCCTCCTTGGTTGTACTGTTTCCAAAGAAGCGTTTCTTAGCTCAGTGGACCCTGCTAAGTTTGAGAGGTAAAATGTTACTAGTTGGGTTTTTGGGTCGGAGCTGGATCCCTATTCTCCTTGTCTCCTATTGATATTGATACTATTTCGTTATAGACGGAAGGAAGACTGGTTTCTAGCAACCGGGGCACAAGTCTCAGTGCTAAAATTTATTTTATTTCCAAGGGTGAACGTGAAATGATTTATCTAACTGATGTATAGGGATTTCACCCTCTCTGTAGTTAGCATTCACTTTTGAAGCGTTTTCAAAAAAGGCAGTCAAGTTTTACAACCGGTGTTTAAACTGAATTGGCATAGTAATATGCCCGTTGAGAAAATATTGTCTGAGCTGGCGTGGCTTACAAACTGAATGATAAAAGAGCTAAGCATGGGAGGAGCAGTTCTTGTCCTCACTCGTCTTCCTTCCGCTCACTCCTGCTGATCCCCGGTACTTTTTCCACAATTTTCTCTTTCTTAAAGTCCCACTCTCCCCTTGGCCAGGCCAGTCTGCTGGCTCAAAAGTAAGCAGTATTATTTTGTTTTCTGTTGTTGTCCATGTACTGGCCACGTCCCTGGCCTGTGGTAGTACTGGCAAAAATACAGGGAAAACGTCGACCCGAGCCGACACAACCACTTCCCACACGACTCGCTTCAATTGTCCACTAACTGAAGTCCGATTGGCCTATACGTGAGCTGACTTTCTCCAACGGAGCAGACATCAAACTTGTTCCAAAGTCATAATAAACGTTACCAGCAGAACGTACGGTAAAGAAACGATGAGGGAGTAAGAAAGAAAGGGAAAAAATTCTTCTGTAGCGTTCAAACTCGGAGTAGTAGTTTTCGCAGCGGCTAATGTCATAGTCCCTCTTTCTTCTTATAGGGGATAAAGTTTTTGAACTAAAAGACTTAATATTCTTCTCCTCGTTATTATTTGAACATGCATTAGTTGTATCGTTGTTGTTGGAGTAGGACCACCACCACCAGTTACAGTAATAGTAATGGCAACCACAAGAGCACCAATAACCGTACCAATATAACAAGTAATTGTAGGAACAACAAGAGAAACTATTGTAGTCGCTGTAATCGTCAAGCCGCATACTTCTATACGCCAGACCACTATAGTCAATTCAGAGTTTCGTACACTGGGACGACGACGTTTTCGCTGTTGCGGGAACAGCCACTTTTTTCCCTTCTTTATAGCGGAGCAATATTGCAAGATAAAATGCTTGCAAAACCAAGTCCCATTCGATATACAATTCCCATCAGTTTTTTCGATTCTGATCTGGTTGCAGTGTTTTTAGATATTTTTTTTTCAGTCATTTTTTCCTCTCTGTTTTTTTTTTCTCACTCTCCTCAAGCTCTCGTTTATTAGTAGTTTTATATTGGTCGAGTTTATTTGGGAGTACTGCAAAAAAAAAAAGTAAGAGACGAGAGTGGTGTTAAAAACCGATTGTAGTGGATTACTCACCGTAAAAACTTTAATTTGAAGCCGGTGAAAAAAAAAATTGAGAGCCGTGCGTAGACATTTGAGCAAAAACGCCGAATTGGAATGAGACTGTAAAAATGTAAATCGTAAAATTCTCTCTCGAGTTAATACACCCATATGTCCGAACTATATTCCTTCCTGTCAAGTAACGTTTTTACTAGACATGCTAGCAGTTTGTTTTCTTTCGCTTTGGATAAAGCTGAATTTTTTCTTTTACTTTTTTACGTAATTTGGACCAACATATTAGTCATTCAGTTGACACTCAGACTCAACTAATGGCTACCTACAAGAATGGAAATATGGCTAAAGCCTGACTTTTGAAAATGAGCGTTTATTAGTTCTCTCCAGCCTTTTCGTGGTTGCAGAGACTAGAAAAAAAATAGTTTACGATGAAAAAAATGACTAAATATTACATTTTAAAAGTAGCAGCTTAACATTTTCACACATTTATTAGTGCAAAGCCCAGATGTGAATTAGCTGAGTGTGCTGAAATGGCAAAAATTCCCTTCAGGAGACACTTTTATTAGTTAAGTAATAATAAATATTTGCATATGTTCATTATCTATGAGTAATGATTCTTTTTGCATTCATTATCATTATTGCAGAGCTTGCCGGGAAATTATGTCATTGTTTTTTTTTTAAATCCTGTTCCATGTTCATGCTTATCTTTGTTCATGGCATGTCATGCGTTATATTACTCTTGGTTTACTTTAGGTACGATAATATTTAAAAATTTCGGCCTCCTTACCTCGGGATGAAGAATGGACCGCAGGTTTGCTCAAGCTAATGTAGGACGATTGGATATAGCATGAAAGTAAAAGAATGGCAGTGTCTTGACTTCCATTTTATCAATCCTACGTTTTCTCTCTTCTGACCATCACTTTTATACTCTGAAAGAGTATGATTTTAAGCTTCCGTCTTTTTCTTCTTCTTCGAAGTTTCAATGTGAACACGTTTTTTTTTCTCTCTAGCTTACAACTTGTCTAAAGTCCTATATATGTCAGTTCACTTCCATGTCTCCCCTTTCCCTTCCAGGATAGAAGTTTACTGGCAAGTGACTATTATCGTTTTACTGAAGGTACTTCACTAAAAAGGAACTAAATTTAATGTGTGAGTATGTGTGCATGTTACAAATGATGTGAAGCCTTCCAGCCTATTTTTTTCATGGTATGCACCCTTATATGTACATATGTACTGATCTTACTTTCTTTTCTCTCCTTATCCGACAAAAAAAATGTCTTTCACTAGCTTCCTGCAAGATTCACACACTTCTCTCGTGCGGAAATGGGAAGTCTTCACGTTTTTTTATGGTGTATCTGAATGGAAGCGTTTCTCTGCTCTTTGTTCCTTCTCCTAACAACTTGAGTTTTCTTCCCTTAGTCGTGGTCGACTCCAACTTGACTCTTTCAGTTTCATAAGCATAAAGTGTTGAAAGCTACAACTGTAGAAGAAAAAAAAACATTCAAGTACTTGTTCACCACCACTACACCACTCTAGTCCAGTGAACTGGGTCAGTTCGATCGAAAGCTGTGTGGTCTCTTTTGCTGTTGGCACTTATACACCGCACTCACATTTCACCAAGAAAAGGAGAAAAAAAATTCTTGCCAAAAGGGAAAGAAAATGAATGAATTGAGTGGAAACGGGGCTAGTTGAACGGGCTAAGGGAACATTGGGAGGGGAAGGAACTAAAAAAAAACTTTCAAACGGAGAGAAAATGCTTTTGTTATCTCATTGTCTCAATTGGCCCCATAGAGGATGATGAGTGAAAAGAGTTCCCTTTCCAGTTTTTTCTTTCTATCAATAAATAATCCCGTTTTTTCTCTCGGTTAGGAGCCAATTAAACCAGAAAGACGTGGGGAACGCCAACGTTGACAATAAAAATCATGATGAAATAAGATGTATATCTTTTGATTCGAGTAAAGTTCCAGCTTTCTTATTTTATACTATGGATTTTATTTTAGAAATGAAATACTGCCTTCCTCACCACCAACATTATTGCTGGACGGAATCCACAGTAGTACTGTGTGGGCTCGCTCATTGAGTATCAGTATCGTATTGCTTCCTTTCAAGCCTTTTCCCTACCACTGACACGAAAATCAACACACACAGCCCACTACTAGCAAGCATGCTGGCTTCCTTGGCTCTTCGTTTCCTCCTCGTCTTGCTTTCCATTATATCTGTCCCTCTCCTCTCGCTCCTTTTTCCTGCTGTTGCATTTATTATAAAAGTGAAGTGAAGTGGATATTACTCCTTCGTAGTGTGATACTAGGATACGATTAGAATGCTATATAACATCGACGATGTTCCTCCTCCTCCACCACCGCACCGCCACCGCCAATATCATCATCATCGTTTAGTATCAGCAAATTTTTTCTTTAAAAAAAGGACAGAGTGAAGATACAAATGTGGCGTGGCTCTTGGACACACACCCTTTCCTCCAAGTTTCGCCTTGGATGGGTGGTCACTTTTTATATTTCATTTGCCATGTCACTTGGGCCTTGCTCAATATGTGTATGATGCACGTTTTCTTTCGCGAAACCCCATGCTCAATTGCACATGGATTGGGAAACACGCCTACAGTAATGATGCACTTTGTAACTGTCCTGATCTTTTCAATTCGGTTTCCCGGTTTTGATACGAAAACTTGGCATTGTATATGGTAATTGATTTTCAGAAATTAGCATGAATGAAATTAAAGAATGAAAGAATGTTTTAAATTCCGCCCAGAATTATGTTTCGCCTGCCATCACTTTGCAATTGAACCACTCCGACTGTTATCAATCATGTCCATATTGTCCATAGAAAGTTAAGAATTGTTAAGCGATTACTTAATTTATTAAAAACTTGCACTCCCGATACCGGTATTTTCCGGATGAGTGTTCCTCCACAAAAATTTTTGAATACACTGTCCGACTCAAATTCCTCTCACCGGAAATGACTGCAGAGGAGCAGCGGTCTCGTATAAGTAGTGACGAAATCCCTCGAGTATTTCTATGCATACCGAATGCATGCATGCCTGCCTGCCCACCTGCTCTCAATCAATGTGCTCATGTTCATTCACTTAAAAGCTCTCATACCACTAATCCACCTTAAGCAGATGAAGAGGCATAATGTTGCGTTTACTACCAACCTTATTCTATCCCATATTGCACCTTAAAACACCGAAACCACGGGCTTGAGCGTATTTCCACAGAAAACGCTCTTCGTCATCTTTCTTTCACTTCCTTCACCTTCCCACTGTGCTGGTATTTAATTTCAAGTAACCTTACAGCAGAACTTTGCGGTACCGGCTATGCTGCCACTGGTCACAATGCTTTCTCAACACTGTAAATGAACAGTCCAGTTCAATGAGTCTTTCCCTTTCATTTGCTCCAATCATGAAGAAAAAAGAGCCCAATCTCGACTGTTTCCTTTTTTTCCCTTCAGTTCAACTTTTCCTTTGACCTGCATGTATGCTTGGACGTCGCAGAAGTACAATTAGGAGCTCTCCTTTTAGAACGCATACTTTTCCCTGTCACTGACGACGGAATTTTCGCCTCTATTGTGTACGCAGCTATATTCCTCTAGTTTTATATAGTACTGCACTCCGTCTAAAATACTTATTTACGTGTGCAATCACTGATTACGTCGACCTATCAAGTATTTCGTATGCATTTTTTTACCAATCATCCTAGTACAGCGCGGTAAGAGGAGGAAGACGGGGAGACAGATTATCGTCGTTTTTTTATACGAAAAAAATGTTTCTTACACGACATAAGTATATCTAACGACTGTATAGATGCGTTGAGTATACACTATACGGCTAAAGTTTTGTGACTTTTTCATAAGAGTACATTTCTCGGGCCCTATCACCATCAGTTGATTTTATTATAACGCATGGAATATGGAAGAATAGAGAGAAATCATTTGGTAGCGTGCGTGTGATGGGAAAAGCTGAAACTGACAATGCTCCTTATATTAAATCGTTATTGCAAGGGACTATCAGCGGAGGTCACATAGACAAAATGCAAAAGTCAGTTATAAAGCAGAGTGCAGCTCCATATTAATATGTGCAATACGGCTTATGTAACTTTCTCGTCATTCTCTAAACTGCATGTTTCATGCCAGGGTGGTTGCATATGGTTGATATTTAATTGTCACAATTGACGATGACGATATACTTGTTCCCTCGGTTTAAATGTGAGTTTTTGAGAAGGAAAGTGCATGGATTTGGGAGTCGGAAGAAAATAATGTTTAAAAGGCTTAATCGTCCTAAAACCCTTTCTTTTAAAAAGCTTACCTTCTTCTGCAAAACAAGGTAGGCATGGATTAAGCTGTTTTTTTTACTATGCGGCGAATCTACACGAAAGAAAAGGCAACGGTGGAATGTAATACGCTATACTCTGGTCGTACTTTGACACAAGAGTTTTACTCCTGTTTTTTTTTTACTATTAAGCCACTTCTCGTATTTACTACTTCTTTACTACGAGTACTACTACGAGAGAGTGGTTCCATTGTAAAAACGTAACAACGTATTGTGTTGTGTGGTTCGTGTAGCGAGAGCGTAGCACACAAAATACGATACGTTCTCGAGTCAGTCAATCAGTCGGTAACATTTCATTTCTAAAAGAGAGAGACGATGAGAAGGAGAAAAAAAGGAAGTTTGGAAAAGGCAACCAGGAAAAAAAACTGAAGAGAGAACACATCACATTACAATACAATACCGGTAGTATGGATGATGATGGGAACATGTGCATAATATATTTACACCAAATCCACCGCACCGCCACTATCACCATTAATGCTTGAGAGAGAAAGAGAAGAAAAAACTGTCTATTTTACCAGAAAACAGACACGCACACCAGCAAGAAAGAATGGGGAAATAAAGGAAGGAAGGAGAGAAAAATTCTCATTTTCAATGCACATCCTCCTCCTCCTCCGCCAAACTTCCAACGACGCATTCAAACTAGGGTCAGTAAGGATTGATATTGACTGAGAAATTGTACAAAAGGCATAATGAAAAAATGTTGAGAGCATTTACTTAACAAAAGTCCAACAAAGGCCGTATCTACTTGTCTTCCATTTTATATTAAAATTTACCAGAGGAGAAGGATGATATACCGGAGGAGTAAATAATGAAACATGCAACGCAGCAAAACCGAAGGCCCCATATAGCTATGTGTCTACTCGACAGTTCCAAACTCACACTTTTTTAACCGTGTGTGGGTGTACATATGGATCAGCGTGTTTTTAATACTGTTATGCAGTATTAATAAGAGGAACAGACACTTTGTTCACTTCACTTGCTTGGAGATAGCCAAGTGTCCCACGATCGGCATTTGTTTTATAATGGAAAGGGGGTTAACTAGCTTCTGTAGTCTTCTGTTTTGTCAGTCAGTGACTGGGAAGCAGAAATTCATTTTAATAAAAACCTATGCATATACCTCTACCTATATGAAAATTGTAGGTGGACAAGTGTGTATTTTTCCCCTAGTGATGGGGAAAGGCATTAAGTTGGATGGATGGAATACTCACTCCAAAAATTGTTAAATGTATAAAATCCCTTGTCATCTTCCCTGCAAGGTAGAAAGGTGATGATGATGAGTATGATGGGGTTGGCGATCGTGCCAGTGCACATGGTCAATGGTAGTGCCTGTATCCGTTCTATTACCTTCCCATTTCCGATAGAGGAAAATATTTAATCTGGTTAATAACAACAATAATAATAAAAGCGCATTTAGGCTGGATCCAAACAGGAGGAAGAATTGTCCTTCCCTCTCCGCTCCTCTTGTAAAGTTGTATCAATTAATATTTTCCCCTGGAAGGAAGGAAGGAAGGGAAAACGTAATCGGAGTGAGTGTGTATTGCGTACTCTTATGTGGCTCTTGGCTCCTCTCTCTAGCTGAATGAAACATTTTTTGGAATATATTTACCTTCCTCTCGTGGGTAGAAGTGAATTGGATTGTTTTGATTATGATGATACTAGCTGATAGGGAGTTAGCTTGGCTACCGGTAGCAATGGCAATAATGATGGAACAGTTTTGGGGTTGCATGCACAGTTACGTTTTTACACGGGTAATATTAATAAACTCCGTTTCCCCCTGCCTGTCACCCTTGCTAACTTAACGTGTCCAGAAATATCTTTCCCACAGTAAAATCTTTCCGCTCCTTAATTCCCACACCAGATTACTATTTTATTGGCAGAAATTGCTATGGCTAGATAGCTCGTTTGGGAATGATTAAGTTGACTCACCTTAATGAACGATTATTGCGTACAATCATATTCGGTTTGAGAATGGAAGATGTAACCTTGGTATAATATGAAGCTAGTGGAGGGAAATCTATCTACCTGTCCTGTTCCTCATCTCCCCTCCTAATCCCTACTCATTATCTTTATTACAGAATGAGATTTGTTTACCAATGAGTGTAAATGGAAACGATATTAATATATTATAGTAAGAGTAAGTATGCATATCTTTGCAAAACGAAATGGAGTTATTGCTCTTCTCATATCTACCTCCCCTCCTCCTCCGAAACAGACAGATGTGTCATTCAATCCACCATCACCATTCACATTTCACAGCAGCCTGAGCCAGGAATATTTTCGGTTGCTGTCATTCATTCAGCAAAGGCAACCTGGATGGGGTCGTATAAGATGTGCATATGTAAACTGGCATACTAATGGGGATCTGTTTGAATTAGTGCAATTTGCATTGCAATATGTACTGCAACTATTTCATCATCGTGCTGCCGTTGTCATCACCACATCATATTATGTATGACATGTCTCCTGGCTTATTGCATTAAACAAACCACTTGTAAGATTTGTAATAGCCGAATGACAATACTTTGATGATCAGGTTGCTGACAATGCCGGTTGGTTACCAACCGATTTATATTACACAGTCAATCAATGATGATGATGCCCCCTCCAACTATTGTAGGGAACCGAACGGATTTGTTTTTCAAACGTTAGCAAAAAAAAGCGGCTGCTGGTTATCATCATCATGTCATTATGATATTGGAGCATGCATACGTAACTGTAAACTGTGTAGGTGTAGATCAGCAATTTATACTTTCTCAAAGCATCCATGATTCAATGCAGAAGTCATCTGAAAGATTTGGAGTTCCGAGTTCCTCTTGTTTTTCGAAAATTTTTAGTAACACGTTCCTCATGTAATAAGTATTGTTTCTGGGGGTAATTACCATATAGACTTATTTTAAATTAGGGAATGCGCCAGTGGAGAAGAGACCAGCTTTAGATGTGATTAGGCATGTAGGAAAAAAAAAGTTTTCCCTTTTCATCGTTAGCATTTATTTATCTCTGCATATTTTATTCATTAGGAGAAAGAGGGATTGTACCGGTGGGAATTACAGGAATGATCATCAAGCCAACCAACCTTTCGGTTTGAGGCTTGTTTAACCTCTCGGCAAGTAAACAAAAAAGATGTTTGTCTCTGAAAATAACTTAATTGATGAGTCAAAAAGGGGGAGAAGCGGGTTTTAATTTGCAATGTTAATCCGGCTATTAGGTCGAGGTGGAAGGAGCATCAGGGTTCGAGTCAAGACTTGCTTTGTCTCGTCCTTTTCTCTTCCTAACCATACTTACTTAATTTGGGCTATTAGTAACGCAGAAAGCATCCCATTTGTCTGCTCCTCACTTGTCTCGGTTCAAGGGGTGACTATTCCGATTGGCTGAGGAGGAAGAAGAAGATTGTCGTCTTGTTTCTCTGCTTTCCAGAGCGACCAGGAAAGGAATAAGTTTACTTTCAGCTTAGGAATTACTCATAATGAGACGGAGATTACTTGAGCAGCCAAACATTTTCTGACTGGTGTGCTCGGTCCCTTACAAGTTTCACTTTAAAGGTTTCCCAACGCATCTCAGTTTGTTTGAAGCGTTTTCATTTTTCTTCCATCTTAAATTTCAAATAAAACATTTTAAGAAACACTTTGATGTATTCACGAAATGTTCCTATTTAGATGGAGTTCTTATCTTTGCTTATCACAAATAAATTGTTAGAATGAGACATCCTTGTTTTACTGTATGCGTTTGTTGCATTTTGCATTCCCGTAAAAAAACGCTAATTCACATGGAAAGGAAACGGGCCACATATATCCTCCTAAAATGCAACTTTGTCTTCTGTTCCGCATATAATTGGAATATTATTGTCACATAAATTATCTGCACAAAAGAAGATGCCCGGCTTTTATTTTGTTTCAGACATGAAAAAGCAACCCGCTCAACAAAATACATAATTGAAGAGCTAAAGTCGATGCATCCTTAATGCAGTTATGCAGCAGCCAGCGCTAGGCTGTCTACCTAGTTACATTTTTATTTCCTTTGGTTGTTGAAGACCAACTGCTATCGTAATCACACGAAAGTAACTCATTTTCCTTGAGATAAATTGCCACAACCTCCCAGTTTCAGTCAACAGTCTCATGGCTTATATGAAGGGAATTTGGTGAGACCGACGTAGTACTCCACTTTATATGATCTGGAACGGGAAGTAAAAGTTTCCGCATATAACCATATCCATTGTATTTAAATATATAAAAACAATCATGAAATCGTAAAAAGGGGAAAAAAGTGTTCGATTTATTGCTTATCTAAATGCCACGTATGCCCACATATTACTACACAGAGCATAGGCATCCCTCTTGTTGATCTTGTACTATTTATGTGCATATTTACACAGTTCTTCAATGAAAGTGAAAGGGGAAAAAGTTGGCTTATTTAAGCTCGTGATTTATCGGCCTCCACACATCACCAATTTTTCTCGTCACAACTAATTAGAGAGGAAGGAAAACAAAAGCAGGAGGGAATGAATATATTTACGTGGATTACCCAGAACGAGAAGATAAGATTCAACCTTCTGTTTACATTCCTTCCCTTCCTCCAAGTCTATAGAGTGGATCCGAAGAGCATCCAACTATGTAGCTTTCTTGAGAAGGAGCAGACTCATAAAAATACGTAATAATGTGCCATATCTTAAAACTGGCATAGATAGGAGATCTAAGAAGAAATGAATGTGTTGAGTCTTGAATGTGATAAAGCTGTAGGGAATCGCGAAAAAATATAACTTTTATTCTTTAATGAAGTCATACTTGGTAATTCCAATAGACAAAAAATCTATAATTTAGTCATACACATAATTACATATATTTATGCATTCATATGGATAATGTATAACTTATGTAGTTCAAGTTGAAAAAAAGTACGGCATCATGAAAAATTGTTTTAAGGGCATTAGCCAAGTCACATGAAATGCTCCCTCTTTACCTTTTAAACGTTAAAGTTCAGTCAAGGGTTTTTTAAATTTCGTTGTCGCTGTACTGGACCGGAAGAAAAACAAGAGAAAGAGGGAGAGAGGGACATCATCAGTTGAGTAGTCATCGGTAAGCACACGATGCTTTAAAAGGCCTTTTCCTACTAAAAGGGATAAAGTGTACAGGTTTGGATTTTCAACGGTTCTGATAATGATCTTCCTCAGCAGATGCCACGTTTTCCTTTCAGATATCATTAATAAAAATGAGACTTTTCTAGCGATTCCTTTTCCTCACTTTCATCATGCGAGGGAGGAGAGCTTCATGATGATAATATGAAAACCAGTCAAAAAAAACTACTGGGCACTCGCCACGATATAAGCTAGAAACCAGGAATGCCTTCAGTTCACCCTAAACTTACCCACCTCATCTTGTTACCTTACGTGTAGGTCGGTAGGTTGGTAGTGAGCAGTCAGTTAGATGATGCTCTGCCATACATCATATTATGAAGTTGATGAGAAGGATTCTCCCCTTTCCTTTAAAACCCATTTTTTAGGATCGTCTTCCCTCTTTTCGGATAGAATCCACATGCCGTTATTTACTTGAGGATCAAGTGTTTTACAAGAATCACCATTGTCATATTTCATTTCCAATATACTTATACTGACCTTCTGCTACGACTACGGCATCTTTTCTATGGTTTATTTGGTAATTATCTTTGGGGTCGTATGGCACAAGCCAAATGACCATTTTGCCATACGACTTCAATATAGTTTATGACTGCCGTGTTTACTATACGCCTTTCAAATGATTCAATCAAGCATTCACACTGTCAAAAGAAATTAAGGAGGAAGCCCCTTTTTCATATATAACGTTATTTACGGGACAGACACTATGTCAATAACAAAAGTAAAAGTTACATTTTATGAGAAAAGGGTAGAGAAAAGGGAATTATCTTATACAAAATATTGAATTTGTTGTGGTGGTGGTAGTGATAGGGAAGAGCATAGCCGTTGTTGACTGTTGAGTGGGGGAACTCACGATCACATCACGAGCCTCTCATAATCAGCAATTCAAGTGTAAAAAAATTATCTGGAAGAAGTGAGCTCCGTATCCGTTCAGTTGGCTTATGCTCGGTTCTCATTGTCTCCCCCATTGTTTAAAAAGCTTAGAAGCAGCAACTTTTCCGCATCTCTATTGTAGCGTGACGATCCGTTTAAAAGAGCGGTATTGTAAGTATTGAGTAAGAAGAATGGGAAAAGGGATTAAATTTAGGTGGGAAAAGGGTAAATGAGTACTGAAGCTTATGTACAATATGGTCCGTTCAATAATATCTATCATAAAATGCATGATGACCTTACAAAAAAGTCGTCAGTCTCATGTCTTTTGCCGCCTTCCACTTCTTGTTTTTAATCATAACCACATTATCTGTGATATTCAGCCCAGACCAGGTTTAAGCTAAAGAAAGTACTCAAGTATGGTTAGTTGTCATATTCTGAAGTGCATGTCATGTGCCATCCTTCATAGTCTTTTAATCCTTTTAGTGTGAATCTTGCAAGGCGTTGTTAGAGCACGTGGTAAAATGGATTTTAATTACTTTTACAAGAAACAAATTTTATTATTTCCTTATAGTTCCTTGTTTACCACAATGAGTATGTAATCAATAATCAAGTCATGTGGGCATCAACCAAAGGAAATTCAAATTGACATAATTATATGTATTGTAAGTAGGTGGATATGGCTATGTATTTCCTGAAAACCCATTCCTGATCCAGTGATTGAATCAAAATTACTACTACTACGCGAAATGATAATAAGTAGGTATGCTTCTATATTTCCGGGTGCGTACTTATCAGTTCCCTTAAATGAATAGAAAGAAAGAAACAAATTCGTGGAATTTTTGTATCAAATATTCATAAATGCCAAGTTTGTTAATTCTCTTGGCAGAGTTTATACCGGCAATTTAATTATTACATAAGTCATTGCATTGACTAACATTCATGGGTACATAATGGAAACAAGATAAATGTTTCTGATGGACTATTTCTCTATTGCCCATCCTACTTCGCTCATCCCTGTTATAACAGCAAATCATAATTTCTCCGTAATAATACAGGCTGACTAATTTCAGCATTTATGGAAACAATAAATAACAATTTGACAGCCGAAACTAAATTGGCAAGTCGGTCAACATATGAGCTGTCTCTACCGATTTACCTCAGCCACTAACAAAAGCCTACTCAAGCCTCCAATGACAGCAGAAAAATCATACAGGGTCGCGTGCTCTATAATCGACATCCATAATTTACTTTTTTGTCAAATAGCCTTACCAGAAGTATTTTTACTCCTTGTGTTTTCATAACATTCGTACGTCTTTCCGGTTATTTTATGGAACGTGACAATTGGAGCATTCCGAGTTCTGAACTTGCTGCAACTTGAGTATACTTGTTTTATGGGCAAGTGAAAAAAAACTGTCAATGACACGATGACGCAAAAGATAGGGGAGAAATTCGCCTTTAATGGCATTTCCCTGAAGAAATTCTTAAATATTTAAATCCTTTAAAAAACAGAGCATTAGAAGTCTGTAATAATAAACATGGCATTTCATCCAACGCTTTGGACGATGATGATATGGCCATAATTTTCATTACCACAGATGACACATGACATAAGAAGCACAAAGAATGACTTTGCTAGCAAGGGCAAGTCATCTATATCCAGCTCATGGCATAATGTCGGAAGGAAGTGAGTAGATCATTTCCTTCAACTGATGAGAATGAGCAAACCCGTTTGGTTTTTTTTCCCTCTCATCCCCGATGATGATAGAGAAATTATTCTACACCAATAAGATTATCTTGAAGCTAGTAAATCAGCAAGGAAGTGGATATGACATGCTTGGATCATAATATTCTTCTGATCTGATCACCTGCATCCCTTTTTCCAAATAGGGCTGTTCTTAATTCTCTCTCTACCAAAGGTGGAAACCATGTCGTGCCATATTGTATTCCCTTAATTTTCTCTTCAGTATGGGCATTTCTGTTTATTATTTTTTTGTTTGTTTGTCGTTCATGGCGATGATGATGATGATAATGATGCTACCCACCAGGAGTTTCGATTATGCTCGAGGTATCATTGCATTGGCGGTGGAACACCGGTATAGGCCCATGAATCGTATTGCACCGATGCTCCTGTACCCTTTTCCCTTGTTTGAGAGTTCAATGGGCATACAGGATGAGGCTCGTGCCGTATGTAATTTTTAGCCAGACCAGAAGGCACATTCCACTTCCGTTTTATTTTACCTTTCAGAAAAGAGGAAGTTGTCTGTTCGTTCAGGTACTTTACCGGGTTATCAAAGAACATGAAAGCTTTGGTTGGTTGGTTGGTTACTGAATAGATGGAAATTTTTTTAGAGGAATTAAAAACCCAGGAAAAAAATAATCTAATGCGTGTCAGGGAAACAAGCGCGGTCATTGAAATTTATTGACTTCCTATTTCTGGATGGTGGAGGTTTTCGTGACGATCTATATATATAAAGCAAAGATTCCTGTCTAAGGGGTCCTTCGAATACTACGTTATCATTCAGCCACATTTTTCCA